>JAZGTK010006670.1:0-20480 GCA_036877625.1 Ambastaia sidthimunki | reverse complement strand
TTAAAGAGATCAGAGATAATGATTGTGCCTTTATTTCCCAGACTCCAAGAATAAAGACATTATATTGCAATTTATGAATACCACTTTTTCATGGAGGTTTTGCACACCCTTGTAGTCTCAACTTCACACTTTCTGTCTGTCTGTCTTTCTGTCTTTGTTTGAAGCAGATGCAGAGACATGAACTATTATGAGAGCTGTTTCTTTATGTTTGGAAGAGAAAACACAGGAACATTTTGCTCCACCTTATTTCCCTACCATAACAATCAAATCTATGTATCTCTTCACCTAACATTTTCTGTACTGTTGTCCTTGAATGGCATTGCAGTGAAATTTCTGTGCCACTTGTGGAATGAAACAGAATTGCACAAAAAGCTGTTTTTAAACATTCTGTTATTATCAAATATTCCTTAGGCCTTAAATACAGATTAATTTTCATATTGTAATTGTATACAAGGGTTTTAAGTCTTAGACCTGTATCGTTATGAAAAAAGAGTGATTCAGGCATAAATGACACCGTGATCACAAAGAAAGCAAAAGGTCACCCTGTGATTGGCTGACCTCCTCTTGCCTCATGTGTTGTGACCTCAATGACAGGAAGTGACCCACAAATGCTCTCTGTGACGGATCTCATGCCAGGAACTTTAGAGCGTGA
Source organism: Ambastaia sidthimunki (assembly GCA_036877625.1). Lineage (NCBI taxonomy): Eukaryota > Metazoa > Chordata > Actinopteri > Cypriniformes > Botiidae > Ambastaia > Ambastaia sidthimunki. The sequence continues at coordinate 19,828 of JAZGTK010006670.1, read as the reverse complement.
CACAATCTTCCTAGGCTTAAAACACAGACACTTGCACACTTTAGACAATGAGAGTCATTGTCTGCAAAGTAAAATTTCATTGTCACAGAAGGCTGCTTGCTTTTTGTCTTCCCTCTACGACAGAATCTTTGAATTCCAGAATCTTTGAATCAGCCGAGCCATGTGATCATTGTAAAAGTACCAAGCACATTCTGGGTTGTAGACATAATGGTCTCGGAAGTGTGTCTTATTCATTCTGGTGAATATTTAGACATTAGTTTGACCTCAGAAGACAAAGTGTTTGTGAAAAGTGATCCTAGAAACAAGCCCGGTATTAACCTATTGAGTGAAACGTTGTTAATGTGTAAATGTTTGTAGATGCATCATTTGCTGGTCTATCATTTACAAAGGTGGCAAAATGTCAGACACAGTATTCTTAAGCCTATCATTCATTTCACCTATAATGTTATATTTACTTCAGACAAAACTGTTACCATTGCTTATACTTAGGGTTCAGGGTCTGTTTGAAATCCTTCACTCTAAGTATCAGAGTTTGCCATGTAACCTGTACCGGCACTGTTAGTATTACAAACATTAGTGATATTTAAAAATGTCCTGAATTTTGAGGAAAGGTGGTATTACTTTTCTTAGCAATCAGACATTTACATGGAGAATGATAAAATAGGCAGAGTCTATATACTACAGTCATAAAATTAGGGACCTGAAGACTAAAAATAGACATTTGAGGGTTGTCTCTTTTAACCATGGTTGGTAAGCAACCACCAAACAGCCACCTTGAACACCATAGCCACCATCCAGCAATGCCGTAGAAACATACCATAATATCTTAACAATCCCTCAAAACATCTTAGCAACCTCATAACATCATCCTGGCAACCACCCAGAGCACTCTAGACTCTAGGCAGCAAGTTTTCCACAAGCAAATTCATTATGTGCCATCCTTCTATCAGACAATATGGTCCCTAACATATGAACCACAACAGAATATGCTAAATGTGGCATAATAACAGCTAATCAGAATCTCACTGTGGGCAGGACAGTCCAGCACAATGCTGCACAAAGAGAAAGTGGGCAACAAAATGTTCTGTTACTCATCAGGTTTACATTGAAGAGAAAAGTGTTGAAGCTTGTTCTTTATCAGTGAGTGCTACAGACCTTCTAAACATGAACCCCATCAGCAATTATTAGCGACAAAGAGACAGCCAGAGGAAAAGGGCAGATGATGAGAGAACTTCATACAGTGGTTGTCCCTCAGTACTTCATACAGTTATAGCTCAAACAACCTTGGTCAGTTACAGCGGAAAAGCTCTCATAGACAATCATACCCCTCCCTGCCTCTTGCTCAAGGCCCTCAAACCTGATGCCATATCTGCACCTCACAGATGATCTGTGACGAGCTTCGTTTCTCTCTTCTCCCAATGTTAAAAAACCAGAAGAGTCTATTTGCGGCATTATTTATTTCTTTTAAATCCCTTAAAGAGCGTTGCCCAGCAACAGAAAGAAGGACTGGAGAGGAGAGTGAGGTGCAAGGGAACGACGTGGCGGATTTGCAGTGATAATCAGCCTGATGGACAAGTCGACCCTGTGGAACAGGAGATGTGCTAACATCATGGAGTGTGAGAAAATAGATCTTGTGATTTCGAGCCACATTATTACAGGGTTGTAGTGAGACTAGAGCATTGCATAATAAAAGTGGTGTTACCATATGTTAGGATTGAATATCAAGGTATTATATGATCAGATGAAGTCCGTCTGTTTATCTGATGGATAAGAAGAAGGGTATCAAAGATTTAATAGCATATACACACTAGTGGTATCAGCCATTGGATTAGTGTTCTGTGGCAGCACATTAATTAATCTGAACTGGTTTCTTTAATTCAAAATGTTCTTAAAAATTGTGTTTAATTGTCATCTCTGACATTTTGTCGGAGACATTAGGTAATTTTGTCTGACATTAGGTAATTATCATGCAGTAGCAAAGTTATGAAGGACAGCCTAAAAAGCATGAAAAAGTATGAGCATGCTAAACCTTTGCTGTAGTTGTTTTACACTATTTGTGCTAAAGAAATTACTAATTTAACTGGTGTGGCTACTTGAGAGGTATTAGTTATTAGTTGCTGGTATCTTAATAGAACATATGCATTTGGAGATGGGCAGTTTTGGTTACACCATAACCAGGCAAGACACAAGTTTCCTGTGACAAGTCATTTGAAGACCAAACCGAAACAATGCAAGACACAGCACAATTACAGACAATCAAAACATAATGAATGTTTAGTATACAACTATGTGGGTAGGGATCTTGGATAAACTAAATAACATCCTAACCAGGGCAATATTTGCATTACCGCACATTCTTGTCAACACGATCAAAACAGAAAATATATTCAAAAGCTACACAAAAGTTAACCAAATAAAAATTTATTGAAGTTAAATATTACTGCAGAAAAAAAATTCAGAATGAAAACATTTCAGAAAAAAAACAAAATGCAGTTTGTGGTACACAGACGACCTGCGTGACAGGCCATGCACAATGAGCAGACATTACAGCACAAAGTAAACTAAAAGCGAAAAAGAGCATTAGTGCTCAAACAAAAAGAACATTTACTAAACAAACTCCTTCAATGTCATTTTTATCATTATTAACACAATTATTCGCCAAAGTCTATAAACAGCGTTCCCCAGTGGCATGTCTTTTATACAACTTTAAAATGGACAAATATAAACAGTAAATTGACATTATTTTATCAGTAAGGCTGTGTACATTAAGCAAATAATAACATAAATGATGGCAGTAACCTGAGTGAGAATTAACTATTGAGTTTAGCAAATATTAGCATTCAATGTGCAATCCAGGAACCATTTCTTGTATCATATATAAATAAGGCTTCTTGAACAGGGATACAGATACAAAAACAAGTTAGCATTGCAACAAAACACATTCTTCTGGCTTTCAATGAAAGGGCAATGGACTTTTATATACTGATTTGGAAAAAAAATACAGATATGTTATAAATTTTGTTTAAACAAAATTCTAAATTACTGTAAGCAAAACAACTCAAAATCTGACATGGTCATTATGGAGAAAATGGCACATTAAATGACAAATTAAACAACACTGACTTCTTTCACAGACTTGGTTCTGCTTATAATAGCCAAATCGTTTAGATTATATATTACTTTAATCTGCACATTATACACAATAGCTAAATTAGTCATATTGAAGTCTATAACCCTCCATGGCATGTTGCTTCTGGTTTTAGCATTTAGAACAGTTTTAAAAATTAGGGTAACGTTTTATTCTAAATATTTAAGCTTCACACTTTTCTACCCAAGAGATTTACCAACTCTAGCCCTGCCATTTGCTAAATGAAAATTTCGCATAAAATGGCACCTTACACTTTGAGGCATGTAAGATATAGGAATAAATTCTTGCATCTTTCATTTTTTACTAACATTATTTTTTATGTTAGTTCTCTTGTTAATACAATACGACATTGATATCATGGGGTCTGTTTTTATTGTAACATTACATCTCAAATGTATTCATTAAAAATAACACTGACAAATGTGACTGGACAGTTCAAATTTCTGTTCCGAATGTTTAATTCTCAGTACCCATTTATGAAAGTCCCATTTATGAATATTTGAGTTCAGCTCCACCTTTGCCCTGAGGTAAACATAATATCTATGATACTGAAATGATCTGATGATATTACTAATGTTCTATAATCATTATCATCAGTGAGACTGAAGTTGTCCACCTTTCCTCTTATACAAGATAAAAGAAACACTGAAAGCTGGAACATAACATTTCACTCAATTAGGGAAAAATGTATAACCTCAGCTAGTGGTTATGATAAAGAAAAGGAGCACATGCAGTGCAGATATAAGCGCACACACTCAGACATACAGCATGTAGGCACACATACATACACAGTTGTAAGATCACAAAACAAGAAAATAACAAATATCAGTGCATTGCACAAAAGAAAAAACTGTGACAGAAACGATCACTTCACAGTGTTGAAAGCCTGGCTCAGAAAAACATTGAGTCAAACTAAGTTCTGTTTTCCTCTAGATTTGAAATGTTATCATTTTATACACATGTATATAGTAGTTGTAGTTATAAAATCCATTATTGCTAAATAAACAAAAAACAAAACAAATTTTACAACTGTACAGTACGGTAGAGTTTGGAATGTATTTGAGTTTATCTGAGAGAATTAACGTAAACTGCAAGTGGATGAGAAAATGTGTCACTGGGTGACGGTACTTCCATGGACTTTCTCCAAAGCTTTAGTTTGATCAAAAACACTTGAGTCGGTGGGCTAACGATGATGTGCATTCAGCAAGGCTTAAATATAAAGTTCCAAAACCTCTTGTGATATACTATGATGTCCAAATGTTCAATATAAAAATTCACAAGAGCTCTGGAAAAAGATAAACGTCCATCACAATGTTTTGAGGTAAAACAACAGCAGAGAACAGAGACAGTGTGCACAAGATGTTAAGTCAACTCAAAAACAAGAACAGAGACATCTGAAACAAAAACACTAATACCAATTAGTACCCTAAATCCTCAAAACGCATCTTCAATAAAGGACAAAATTGAACTGGTTTGGTCTTAAGTGCATTAAGAGGTTAAATTTTACAAGGAAGTTCCCAAATCATCCTCTTTTCAAGCAAATAAAAAGAGCTTATTGTGAGTGCAAGAGAAACGAAAAAACAAAAAAGAAACAAAAAAATACTGAAAGAAAAACTTTGATTTGGCAAATAATTTTTGTTTGATCTAAAAAAGCAGCAGTTAAATTCTATGCAGCCCAAGAAAACTACGTACACCTACTTATAGCAACTACTTAAAAATAAAATAACATTTTGAATGTCTGTTAGCATGTTCACAAACGATTACCTGCTAAATGTGTAAAAGTATTGAAGTCTTTCTGTCTTGTCAAATTACAAGATCATGTTATTACCAGTCACCAATCTTTCCTAAACATTGTTGTGAAAATATACCAGAAATGGAAAATAATGCCTCATGGTTTGATTCAGTATGCAACATGTGGGTCACACAGAACTATAACCAGGATATTTTTCCCATTTATCCAGGGAGGAATTTGCAGGAAGACGCACTGAAGACTTTACAGACGAGTGTCTCATATTTACAACATGATCATCATGATCAGCTGTCTGCAGTTGTTATCATACATTTATTCACTTAAGTCACGCCTATTTGGTTTACTAGTTATCTCTAGCTAAGTCACCTTACATAACATATTTGACACTTCTGATAGACAACTTGTTAAAATTTTCTTCGGTTATACAGTCACTTCCTGTTTTTGTTTTTTTAATCTATTAATGCATGTTTCACTATTTAATACAAATGGTGTCATTTGATTGTCGATATTACCATAAGAAAATAAAATTCAAAATATAAATATAAAAATATTTGCAAAAACAAATTTCCTTTGCTCCCCAAATCTAAAACAAATATTCTGAGTGCATACTGTACATGTTTGTGATTTAGTACAAGAACAGAGAATAAATGAAAGCGCAGAGAGGCTGGGATACATACTGATGACATGTACATGGATTGATTGGGTCAATCGGCTTTGAGACTTGAGCAGTGTCCTTGCCATACTTCACACGTGATAAAAGAAAATAATTATGATTCATTTTTCTGTCCTTATCGATGTGATTTTAAATAAAATACACTGCATGGCCAAATAGTGAAAAATACATTCCAATATTTATATAGAGCTATCTTAAAAATACAAATGTGCAAAAACTGTAAACAAATGAGATCCTCTGCAATGTAGGGGAGGAGCTCTGGGCAGGCCACGCCCTTACAGCCGTGTAGGCTCCTCCTCACTGTCACTGCAATTTCCACAGCATTCCTGTAGGGGCAGCATAGAAACATGCAGTCAAACACTGGGAGCCCTCTGACAAAACGTGTGATAACTTTTTTATATTAGTTTAAAAGCCCCACAAAATCATACTTTTGTGGCTTTTAGTCCATATTTATTAGCTTTGGGGAGATTTATATGGTAACTGACTTGAGAGCTTGTGGATATTTTTATTACATTACAATAATTACCTGCTGACAAGCACACAGTTTCAGTATCAAACCCAATACTGAACACACAAGGTTTAGAAACACCTTTGGCAGAGCTTCTCAACCAGACACTCACCACCTCATTCACTAAAGTAACACAACAGCCTTGGGGGGAAACGGGCACATGGCACAAGACATGACATGTATTTAATGAGATAAGCAAAGTAAGTGAATGTCAGAGTCTCACCTGCCGTCCAAAGAGTCTCTGCAGCAAGCCCTGTTTGGGTGGAGGTGAGGGTTGACCTCTCCAGTCTAGGTCAGGGGGCACAGTGCCGTCCAAGTTTAACACGTTGAGCTCTTTAAAGCACTCAGTCTCTATCATCTAAATGGATTGATGAAGTACAATACAAAACACATTACAATGAAAAAACCATATGCCTTTTCCATTGAACATGATAATCCAGAACAAATAATTAAAAGACAATAAAATGAACTTCCTGACCCATACAGAGATACATTTCCTGGAATGAGGTTTCTTTTCAGTGTCCATTTTACTCAGGATTGTGTACAGTGATATGGCGCAAAGTACACGTTCACTTCTAAAGGTACTTTTTGTCAATGTTTGTTCTACCATAATAATGCAATGTCTTTAAATTATCTTCACTTATGAAGTTTTCATCAGCAAAGACTGACATATGCGATCATTGGCGATTAATGATTAATCAGCACATCACACAATTAGTTTTTTAATTGATTGACAGTTAATGGCAAAGTCGCTGTTAATTTTCTCTTTATCATTTGCTGGTCATAAAACGGCAATCACCGTACAGAATAAAACCTTCGGTGAGGTTATTCTGAGTGGAGATCTGACCTCATTTTGCCAGGGGATGGGAACACATCCAGTGGACACTTTGCTGTAGAAGGAGTCATCTTTGGGCTCCAGCTCCACCCCTTTCACTGTGGAAAACTGTTCGATGTCCAACACATCCTTACAGTAGATGGCCTGAGGCTGTAGGCACATATACAAACTATACTAAACACTCAAATCATGCAGTGTTGATCTGCCACACTTGAACAATATTGTCCTCAAACAATTTAAATGAAAAACTAAGTGGTAACAATGACAGTTGTGGTTGGTATTTTAAATAAATATGCCCAAAATACCATGTTAGTCTCTCAACCAACTCACATCTGGAATAAAGGGAGCTTCGAGCATTCCTGCTTCAAGCCTCTTGAAGTTGATGTAACGGAAAATTAGGTGGGCTTTAACCTCTGAGGCGCCGCCCCCCAGAGAGCCAAGTCTCTCGCTAGGATCTTTGGCTAGCAGCTAAGAGACAAAACAATAAAGATGATTGTAAAAATATACCTAATAATTGTTTGTGATTATAGCATAAATAAAAAAAAAATTCTTTATCTTCAGGAAAAAAAATGATAGTATATACTGTACGGTAAAATGATTCCACTCTATGTAAAGCTTTACTTGCATAACATAAACTCACCATTTTACAGAGTGATTTGGCATCCTCTGAGAACTTGCTGGAATACTCCTCCTCCACCTCTCTGACCAGCCGCTCCACCTCCTCACGTTTGATTTTCTTCTTACGCTGCTGAAAGGGCGACTGGCCCTCAATCATCTCATAGAGGAGACAGCCGAGAGCCCACCAGTCCGGACTGAATGTGTACCGCTCGTTCTTCACCACCTCAGGGGCTAATGGGACACAAACACATCCAGGTAACACTGAATGTTTCAAGAAAGGTGTTGCCAACCTCTGAATCAGAAGCTACTGATAATATTCAGGCAATAATAAATTCAAATACCTACCCATGTACCCCACAGTGCCCACCCGACCTTTGATTGTCTGACCATCTGGTACATGCACAGCCAAACCCAGGTCTGATATACGTATGTGACCTGAGGAGAAACATCACAGCTTTGTTCTACTATTACCTCCACAAGCAGAAAAGCTTCAGACTTTTGCCTGTGGTTTGTTGCACACTTTTAACATTGCTTAAAGAAACAGTTCACTCAAAAACCTGAAAATGTGACTTAGGGGCTATGGCAAAGGGGGAGAAAAAATCAATAAATAATGAACAGCGTGAAGATTCTTCAAAACACCTCCTTTTGGAGTTCCACAAAAGAGGATGAGTAAATGATTACTAGTTTAATCAGCATTTACAAGCCCTTGATTGTCCAGCAAAAAGCATTATTGTTATGCTTTATTACCTGCATGTTTTTAGCTCTTTCCACTTCACTGCCTTACAGACCAAAACAAACTTCCACTGATAGTTTAAGAGAGCACTCGTAAACTCAGACGAAGCTGTAGGCGGGGCTTGCTAAAGTTAATTGAGTTTAAAACAAAATTCTAGAATACACCTACTCTAAACTTTTAGTTTATTATTGAATTATAGACAGTGGCTTGGTGGTTGTGAAAAATGTGATGTATTCTCCCTCCAGTGGTCAATATCAGCACTACAGTTTAAAATACCAGGAGCCATGAAATTGCTGAATGTGCAAGAAAGATTTTTTCCATAATACAATGCTAAACATTGTCTAATAACACAATTCAAACAGTGACTTACCATGATCGTCCAATAATATATTTTCTGGCTTCAAATCCCTAACAGAAGACAAATAAAGGGGCAGGTAAGTTACCAACTGATGATTTTATGTAGAGTATTTTAAGGGTGTACTCACACTAGGCAAGGTTGCCCTAAACAATGCCCGAGCTCGTTTTCCCCCCTCCTCGCTCCCCCGCAGGCCTCACACTTACACTTAAGGTTCAGAGTTGAAGCATACTTACATCATTACCGATGCAACTTTTTGTTCTGAAGAAAAGCACTTTCACTAATAGATTTATCATTTATGCTGCGTATCGATTTTCACTTGTACAGAACATTTCATAAGATTATCATATGATGATTATTATTGTTCATCAACAAGGTGAGAAGACCCATTATAAACCTATATATACTCGAATTAAATTAATTGATAAATGTACTTTCCAAGTAGTAGTAAAAGGTGTTTGTTGTCATAGTGATGAGTAGCTGTTCCGATTAGCATTCACACTACATGCAAACCGCACCCGAACCCTTGGAGCGCTTACACTGCTGAAATGAACCAGGCTTCAAACACGCTCAGGCATGGTTTAAAGTGCCTAGTGTGAGTACACCCTAAGTCAACACCTTCTCACCTGTACACTATCCTCTCTCTGTGGAGATCTTCTAAGCCACAGCAGATCTCTGCAGCATAGAACACAGCCCTCTTCTCCTCAAAACCAGCTTCTCCCATGTGATAGATGTGGAACTTCAGATCCCCTCCGTTCATCAGTGTGAGCACTAAACACAGAGCATCTTTCGTCTCGTATGCGTACGCAAGACTCACCTGGTGGAAAAAGCAGGAACGTACATCACTGTAATTTCAAAACAGTACCCCAGTGTTTAAAAAATAAGATAGAGCCTCTCTGGGAAAATGTCTAAAGATGGAGGAGAAATGAAGAGAAAATGCTGATGATAATGGCCAAACAAAACAACTCCAAATAGCACAGTTTGAAATAGCCAAGGTACCGCCTTTGGATAACAAATTCTAAACAAAGTCCTGATATCCTGATTTCAGTATCATTATGTACTTAGTTTAACCAAAATGTGAAAATTTCATGTGCAACATCACTATATCAGACATGTTGCATGCATGCAGAAATGCTTTTTGAGACAGTTCTTATACTAGTTAACTGTCAAGACAGCATACTAAGGCAACTGGTATCAACAATCTGGTATCAGCTTTTTCTTAGATACCTTGTTTCAGCCAGTTGTTTTAAAAAGCGTGTCCTTCAGGAGAAGGTAATGCATTGTGAGAAAGATGGAGGATTAATACAAATAATTATGACAATAAGTATATTTCCTGCTGTCTGTAAAGGTACTTGTCTAATCAGTAGACAGCAGAGCAACACATTAAGTTTTGAAAGACAGTGAAAGGCCCAGAATGAGGAACCTCAGACCCGAAGAGGAAATGACAAAAGCAAGTGAAGTGAAGCTTCATCTTTCCTCTTCTAAAAGCATCAGAACTTCATTGACTTTGTTTGTGTTTTTCTTTAACATTTGTGATGCGATGGTAGAGATGCCAAGATAAAGTGTCACTCAAACAAGACGGCTCATAACATGTCTATCGTGTTTAAAATCAGGTGAAACAAGGGCATTCCAGATACTTACAACAAACCGACTGTTCACTTTCTCCAGTATCTGCTTCTCGTTCAGCGCCATGGATTCCCCTTTCCTCTTTTTGATCCGTTTCTTCTCTAGCTTTTTGCAGGCATACATCTTCCCTGTGGCGCGGACCTGACACGCACAGACCTTGAGCGCAAACAACACAGACGGAGAACTGAGACGACTATTCATATAAAACTCTGTTACATAACTGACTCTTTTACATGAAAGCCTTATTAAGTTATTTATTGTGAGGAGGTTAAAGAGCAAAAACAAATGGAGTCAGTTTGTACTAGTCAGTACACAAAGATATATGATATACGACCTGGGCATGTTTTATTTTTATTTTACCCAAAAGGACCCTCCACAGGGCAGCAGAGGGCAATAAAAAAATCTACTCTCAATGCTATTAGTTATCTGGTAGGAGATTTGCTTTCTTTATATCTGCCAGCATTGAATGTTAGCTTATATGATAATCTAAAGGATTTATGACTATTAATTTGTACAATAACCTGAAGGATTTACCACTGACTGCATAACAAAATAGGATTTTAGCCTTATGAACCTTGGAATGGACAGATATCTTTTGATTTAGTGCCACTCTTGATTAATGACACCCCGATATCTTTCTGCCTAAATCGTTTTATAACTCACCTCGCCAAATCCGCCCTTTCCCAAAACCCTGTACTGACGGAATGTGTTTTTTGTGACTGGCTGTCTGTCAAGGAGAGGAAGAGAACAATAAACAAATGTTATAATCATAAAAAATACGATCCATTCTTATTTAATTACAGCTTACTTAAAAATTAGAATAACTTCACCTTCAAAAGAATCTTTAGAAACATTGATGCACAACGTTTAAAGGCATTTTAATTTAATTAAAACTAATTTATTTGTCAGTAGATGTCTAGTGTGTTACTGGGGCTTATAATGTATATAACTGAAAGTGTTTATTCCAGATTATCATATCCTGTGCTGTGAAAGGTCTGGATGGGAATTGTCTGGGTCTGGCATGTAAGTTCAGTAAGGGGACATTTTTATGACTAAAAGTAAATAAATAGCGAGTTCAGAGTTCACATCTGTTTCATATAAGCTTAGCTTTTGAAATAAATCATGCCACCCAAAGGAGTAATTAGACTCTTGGCAGAGAAGAAACATTTCTTCTAGCCACATATAATGTGTCTCATTAAACATGGTCAGTAGAGCACAGAAGTACAGAAAATCATCACCACATCAAATGTTTGTACCTCTCCAGCCATTTCCATTGTAAGAAGCGACTGTAGTACATACTATCGAGGTAGTCTGCAAAGGGGGCCACACTCAGGTAGTCATGAATCAATCTACAAAAAAAGAATGTGAGAGAAGGTGATGTAACAGACTGGACTCACACTGCAAATATATTAGCTCACAATCACACCCTGATTCAATGAACAGTTTTGTGTAACAACACTTTTTACTAAATAAAAAAATGTGATTGGTAAAAATAGCATACAATTGGTAAAAAAAACCTAACTACTTAAAAGAATAAAAAAAAAAAATCAAACCTGGCCCTTTTTGAGTATTAATTCATTTAAGCCTATTGGATTTTTTTACCTATTTTTTAAACCAACCAACCAAAACAAAAGAACCAAGCAAAAAATATTAAATATGATTGTTTAGAAAGTAATGGTAAACAATGAGGTATTATTCATGTCTGTTTTACAAATGCTGCTGGAGCAACTATAAGGAAAAGTTGAATACTTCAGGATGGGGGTTTGTTCAAGTCCTAATGAAATTTGAGCAAACTAATAAAATAATGAGAGTGTTTCCTGTGTAAAGGACTCACTTGGTGCACTCCATAAAGAGCTCTTTACATGCCTCCTGTTGCAAGCGCTCTGCACACTTAGTGACCATCTCCTCTGTTACCTCAGGCACGTAGTCTTCTGACTGCACACACACACAAAATGTTTTATGGAGACATTCCATAGCTGTCTCCAGCTGACATAGTTGACACTCCATTTTACTGTACAAACTGTATATTCTATGCCGCTACACTAATTCTACCACTAAACCTAACCCTCACAGACAACCTAAACTGAACATTTTTTAAAAACTAAACACCATCTATTATGTTTTTAAGTGATTTAGCTTGAAGTGGACACAGAAAGTGTCCCCGTAAACATGTTAACATTGTTATACACACGTTATACACGTGGCATTATACACATTTGTATCCTTGATAATCAAACCCACACACACAGAAGAATTAGGGCCTCCTAGTACATGAAAAATCCTTTAACACACACACACACACACACACACGTGCATCTGAATTATACAATAAACAGTAACAAAAACTTTACATAATTGAAACATTTTGATGGAACTTTTCAATTATCTTTTCAATTCCTAACAACCTTTTGTAGGACCTATTTAAAATGTCACACTACATTCACTACATGAAATAATTATATTTGCAACATACACTAATGGAAGCAGTCAGCTGATGTACTAGTGTTGAATTACCTTTGGACTGAGGTACTTGTCTAGAAGTTCCTGCCCACATTCTTTCCTCTTCTCATCTGGAGTTACTTCATACTCAGCCTAAAATAATGGAACAACATCACATGTCATTGCTTTGATATTCTACATGTATCATTACTGATACGCTGCACAAAATCAGTTGCTAGACGTTATTATTGTGGACAACTAGAAAGTTTATATCTAAATTACATAATACATAGAACCCTTAGCAGCTTTACATATAAAGAAAAACACAAAACAGAAAATTATTAAATATATATAACACATACAGAATATTACAGTATTTATATACGTATACATTAAAGTGTATTATATATATAGTGGTATTATAGCAAATTGCGGTCCTCAGTGACATCATCAAACATCACTGGCTCTCTTACGTCTTGTGACCACACATCATCTGGTTAACACTGACGCCTGAGCCACATTTCAATTAAAAGCCACACAAGAGGGAAACTCAGTGGACAAAAACTTAAAAATCTCACATTTCTTTGTGACATTTATCATCCTTTGAAAGCTTTCTCACAAAAAAAATTCAATCTAATTAAATTCTATTGTTATTGGGTTAACTAATAAGCTGTGGGTCCAAAAACACTGCACTGATAAACTAATAAGCTGTGGGTCCAAAAACATGACTGCATAAAATCCTTTGTTTTTAAGAGGCATTTTTAACTGTATATTCCATTTATTTACAAAACACAAAAGGTGTAGATACAAGGTGTAGAAAAGCAGGGCAGAATCACAGACTTCACAGTGTATCAAACAACTGCTAGTTTTTCTTAGCGTGGGTGTGCACATGTACGTGTAAGTCGATATGCACGCTGAGATGTTTGCAGCTTGCAGGCACAGAGTGAGCGGTACTCTGCATTCCATATCTGACACGGCATGTCACGTCAAAATATTTACAAAAGAAAAGACCTGATGGGAAGATTTGCCCCTAAAACACAGGATTTTGGACCTTTAGAGGAGGGTCTGATTAACTCTGTCAGAATGTACAGTAATTATTCCTCTCTTCACGTCCGGTGTATGAAGAATTGATTTAAGATACGTTATAACTATGCAAAAGAAACACACTCGCACCAGTTCTAACATTAACATTTGGGTGTGAACAAGAAATTTAGGCATTTCTTCTAAGTGCCTGTGGGCATACGCTCTGGCAGAAACAGTAGAGCAGACGTGACCCCAGCATTCCTGCACAGATCTGGGTTGCCCAACTTCTGAAAGGGGTGGAGACTTGTAAACAGAAAGCTTTGCGGGTGCAGGGGGCTAAGGTGGTGTCTTTATGAAATGTAGTGGTTAAAGCTGCCTCACTGTGTGCTGCCTACATGGTCAGCTAACTCCCTAGCAACATTCTAACAGAAATAAAACATCACTAAAGACATAACTGAGGCACTTTACATACAGTAGGCAGTAACTCTATTAGTACACAATAAAAGTTGTACTGTTGTATTTATCACTTCGTGGTTTTCCTCACATTGTAAGTCGCTTTGGATAAAAGCATCTGCTAAATTCTTAAATGTAAAAGTAAAAGAGACACTGAAGGCACATGACTTGCATCAACACTGATGCAGCACATTTTTACTGACATTTTTAGTAATACGTAAAAAAACAGAATGGTTCCCATTCCCATTTCCTTGCCATCTTGGATGAAAACTCTCACTGAACTAGCTGAGGTACATGTGAGGTACCTTTTGTTATCTACATATCATATAAACTTATATTTATATATATATTTTTATGTGTATATTATGTTATGAAGTTTGGTTAATTCCATATGAATTGGAAAAACGTTTTTCATTAAAGGTTCTTACCACAGCATCCAGGAATTTGACACAGCGCCTCAACTCCAGTCTTGTGTCGCAGAACTGTCGAAATAGCAAGCGTCCGATTGGCTGCCTCTCACATAGGCTGTTGTAGTCTTTCTCTGTGGAAACAGACCAGAAAGAGACTCAGAGACTAAAGCCTTTGCGAAGGAAAAGTTAAATTTAATTTGGTCCAATCGATGAATACAATAAAAATCAATAGCAATTTTCTCTCTCTTCTCCTCTCACTACAAAGGGAATCCTAAAAGACTGAACCATTAGTGGACCACAACAAAATGGGTTATTATACTTCCACAACATCTTCAAAATCTTGGCTCAGTTTAAGCCAACTCCAGAGAACATGCGAGAACTCACACCTACACTATTGCTTAAGTGGTACAGGTTTTGCGGGAGAGCAGTTCGTGGCTAATAACCAATATACATGTCAAGATATAGGAACTGAATTTATAGCAAATGAGATCTACACAAAATCAGCAAAGTGACACATTACTTTCTCAAAGTTTACTAAATAGTTTAAGGACTAAATTATTTTAACATCCATTCACAATGCTATCAGTAAATTTTGCCTGACTAATATATTAAGAACTCTGTCAGTTGGCAATAAAGGAAGCCTTCATTTCTGGTTGTGCAATTGCTAGGACATAGCGCAATGCAAATATAGCTTTGGTCTTCCTTTTAAGATCGTTTCAAAGTTTATTTCATAGTGGAGAAGATACTATCAAAAGACGAGTTGATATAAAAAAACAATAATAGAATCGCACAGTTGTCTGCAAGTTTAAAGCAGCCCAGCCAACCAGACACCTTTATAAACGCAACAGCTGTTCCACACCTCATCTTCAGCCACAAACCTTACGCACTACTTAAAACGTGTAACTGTATGCGATGAGAACGCATTGATGCAAGCAGAGTGGGAAGTGACCAATGGCTGAGATTTGCATCTGCTGCTCAGGTATATGCAAAAACAAAGCAGAATTTATGCAGAGGCAAATGGTAGCGTGTGCACATGCAGCGATATAGAGGCAGTGTGTGGGAGGCTGGTATTGATACCAATGCCGCATAAATACATGGAAAGCCTACAGCTGCTTTATACCACTGCTGGCACAGAGAGCAAGACTTTGCTGCAAAGTGCAGATAACCATCAGCTTCACTGCTGACGATGTGATAATTTAATTAACTTTAATTTGAGCAGATGAAAATCCAAAATAAATATTTCTTTGTTTTACTATGGCAAATATTTGTTTGTTTTATAAATTCATGTTGTGAAATTGAAAAGGTTGTCAACCTTGATTCCAAGCGTGAGAGGCTGTTACCCACCAGGCTTTTTAAACCACCAACCAACCAAAGAGATCACTGTCAAGTTCACTTTTGTTGTCATTGACCCTCAAGTCATTTCAAACCAATGACTTTCTTTATTCCGTGGAACACAATCTGCTCTTGTCCGCGGAATGACGGTAAACAAGGATGGATGCCATTTACATGTATTACCATGAAGTATTAGTATTTAGCCAACCAAATTTCATTGGTCAATCACTGGTGAACAGCACATCAGTACAGTTATACCAGCTGGACCCACACCAAACCAGTAGAAACTTTATGCTAGTATGAGGTTAACATGTAACCACATTACATCATAAAGCACTGTGCCAGCAGAAGGCCGTTTAGCATATTTTAATGTGAGGTGCATGATTTACTTGTGGGTAATAACAATGGCTTCCTGACTGACTACTTTAAGATTCTGTAATGAGTTTCAAACCATCTGCGCTGTAGCCTGAAGGAAAAGGAAGAGAGATTTTAGATATCTTTTTAATAATTGATCATGAAACAGGGCCGCTTTGTCTTTCTCTTCTCCCGTGGGGTGATCTTTAAATTCACAACACTACGAAAACCCTAAAACCAAACAAGACTGACCTTCTGGAGGATTTTATGGACGTAATTAAATCAGCAGCAAAACGGTTTCATTCATGCAGTCACAAGGCTCCTTTCAAAGCACAAAGTGATCTGAAGATTTATAGCGAATTGCCTTTGGAAGAGCATCTCTCTCTGCCATATTGTTACTCACTGTAGTCTGAACTTCAGACGCAACAGTCTGCTCCTGATCCATGAAAAGACTTTTTCAAATCTAATCAGCATCAATCTGATTGGCTGACTTTATGCAATTTCTGCAAGTTTTGTAGTGTCTCAACGAATTTTCCAACATAATGGTTTGCGGAAAGTCTAACAATATTGAAGAATAAGTAGAACGTTGTTCTACAATATTGTGGTACAATATGTCTCTAATAACCCGCCCCTAAACAACACACAACAACAAAATCAACTGTTATCAGCTGCTTTGCATGTCAGTCAAATGGCTCTTCCTGTCTAAGTGGGCAGTTCTTGGCACCGGACCTTTTTTTGTTGTGGGTGAAGACCTGGCCACGCGAGACCATTCTCAAAGTGGTTTTATGACATGGTAAAAAAAGACAAAAGGGTGAGAAGAGGAGAGACACAAAAAAATGTGTAAAGTTTTAGGTCATAAGTGGAGTTCATTTACATAAAGGAACAGATTGAAGTCCCAAAGGTATGGATGCAAAAACAGGTAGTTTAAGGGTAAAACTAAATTATGAATTTTACTGTAAGACCTTTAATTATAAGTTAAGATAAAAATACTGCTACAAAAGTGTACATCCTTTAATGTCCAAATAAGTCAGGGCTCCAGAGTGGAGGTTGTTTGTTGGTTCAAACAAAGTTGCTGTCATGCTTAAAAGCCTTTAAGAGCACTTATGATATTGGACTTTCATTTGTCATTGTTTAGCTGGTGGGGGTAATTCTCTGATAACAAAGTCAAATAAACGGCCAGGAAAATATACAGTACAGTCAGTGTAATAAACCTGAACAAGAGTCTCATTAATGAATAAAGCCATATAGACAAAAGTCCACTGGAGCCTAACATGGAAACCATCACCCCATAACAAAAATTAAAAATATGTGCTTTGGCATAGAGGCATGTTGTATCGTGAAAGGTTTGTTTTTGTCAGAAGTGCAGTTTTCTGTGCAATAGAAGAAAACTGTGCAGGGAAAGTAAAGATGTTAGGCTGGATTAGAGGCTGCTTTTGGGCATGTTGTTATTTGCAATAGAGGCTGTTTTTTGGTTCACTGCATTTCAACACGGAAGTCTAGTGCTTCCTGAGCTGCCAGCTCAAGCGTCTGTACTTTAACTGAGAAAAACAGCCAAACGTCACTCGTTGTCTTGCCTGACGTGTCACATAGGCACTGCGTAGCTAATGAATCAGTGACAACAAAACAGACACGTTACCCTGCAAACATGACCTTTGGTGAAAGCCAATGCAGACAATTCCCTAATGGTCTTTAATCGCAATTTGACACACACGACAGGACAAAAACCTCCCAAGGCTTTCCCCAGTGACCTTTCCAAAGAATACCAACAAATTCCGAGCACAACAATTAGACAAGATCGAACAAGCTTAGAAATATTGCCTCACGTAAAAACAATCCTCTGAACCTTTGGATCTATCTGAATTATTCATTTATGTTTATCTTTTGCTATGGCTTGTATTTAAAAAAAACTGGAGAAGACTCCACCTAATAAATTCAACTTAAAACAGCATTCACAACATATTTTAAACCCAGTAAAACAATGAAAAGTGTAGAGCAGGGATTGATCGTAACCTTTGAAAAATTGGTTTTTGAAATTGAATTGGAACATAAACTGATTTAATCATCATTGTAAATAGTTGCAAAGACAAATCTTGCACTGGTGAAAATAGGTTCACTTCAGATTTCATGTTTGTGTCATGTCTGCTCCTCCAACATCACCAGACAGAACTACTAAAATAATGACCCTGTTCAAACATGATTCCTAAACAAACCCCATCCCCCCGGACCTCTATTGGTCAGACAAACATGTAATCCTGCGGAAAACTCAAGCCATTGGTTGAGCCAGCGTTGTTATGTTGAGTTTGTCGTGATGCTCAATCAAACAGAGCAATGTTTATGCTCTTTGGGGCAATCAACCCCAATGGCTTACTTAAAGCTGTCCCTGAATAAGCCGAGACAGAACACAAAGTATCTTAAATGTGAAGTGTTATTTCTCTCATGTTAAGTAACTCTGCAAGTAACTAGTTCACACAGTAATTGTAATTTATATGTGATTAATAAGTTGTTTTGACACTTGACTATAAATGGACATTATACACTTTGCATTTGCAAAATCACTTTGAGGCATATTGTTAAACTCCAAGACAAAGCCGAATTATTTAGAGACAAACTTGTCCGTAAGGAACGTTTTATATAACACTGCTGGATTTGGAGACAAGTGGAACCCACTGATCTTCAGCCTCCCTAGAAGCAATACTGAGGCGACATATGACGTCTTTACAGTGCATAACGATAAAGAGGGGTATTATCAAATACAGACATTAAAAAGAATAGGAATACCCAACACAGAGTTTAAAATACCAGAGATGCCCAAAGGCTGCTGTTTATGTCTTGAGTTCCTCCGGATGTACCTTTTAGCACTTTGAATGTTTATATTGTTTGGGCCTCCAGTTGCGGTTCTTTCTTCCAGACATCTAAGGCGGGAAAACCAGTGTGATTCTCACAACACTTAAGAATGAGTGGAAGTATCACTTAAGAATGAGTGAGAGGTTTTCTTGCAAAATAAGTGTGATAGCACCAGAATGGCTCACCTCAAAACATTGTTTGGACTCAACTCTGTAAGATATTTTAACATACAGACCACAAGGGCCAATCTGCTTGTTGATTTTTCAAGGCAAGAAGCATGTGAAAAACTCGAGACATTAGGCAACAGGAACTAAGGCAAGCGTTGAGGGGTGTGCTAACTCTTCAGTCTGCCCATGGGTATGTTGCACAAACACACCCCAAATGTTTCACTTCCTGCCCAATGCAAATCGATTAATATTTGTAGGAACTAATGAGGAGACGGAGAAAAATTAAATGACTGAGGACGACAATGACGACAATGTTTTTCGTTGATCTGATGCCAGTGTTTCCAATAAGTTTAGATTATCTCAGGTATCAGGCTGATATAATAGCATGATGGGAAACAAACAACTCTTTTCTTCACCATCAAGAATCAATGTTTGCATGGAGAAGACTCATGTGCAGCTTGCAGACGACTCCTATCTCATTTTCTGATTCTGGTGATATGAGGATAGATTGGGCTCCCACTTGGAGGAAATTATATTATTCAATTTAAATTAATAGGGAC
>JAZGTK010006669.1:0-20482 GCA_036877625.1 Ambastaia sidthimunki | reverse complement strand
GCTAACAAACAAAAGGTGGTACAATGTATTGAGCAATGTCTTGGGTTGTTTTTTCTATAACATGATCCAGTTCAATAGCTATTAAAAGGAGGGATCTAGTGCTCCAAAACAAGCTGAAAAATCTTTTTTAACCCTGAAAAAAAAACTACTTCTTCAAATGTCTTCAAATGTACAAATATTTGATCTAAATGTTCATTTTCCATCACTTATTTTATTCACACTAGAACATACAGTATATATATATAGAGAGAGAGAGAGAGAGATGGCAGCATATGAATGCTCATATACAGTATCCTGAAATACCTGTCTGGGGTTTCGTGTCAGATACATTTTATATTATATGTTCATAGAATCAAGTAGCACCAATACGTTGCATTTAGCCTTTGGGAAAATGTAAGTGGGTGGCTAGAAATTTTAAACCAATGCCCAAGAGTGTTTTAAACTGATTTTAAATGATGGGAATGTGTTTTTAATGTCTCATTTTGAAAAAAATCAGGTAGTTTCCAGCCAAGCCTGATCGTAGCTCACCTGTCCAAACTTTGAGCCTCTCTGGTCACCCGATAGCATTTGATCTGTCTAGACAGGAATATGTTGTATCAGGATCAGGGCAATGACCAAGAGAATCCAGAATGATCCATAACATTTTCCTAAAGGTGTTCCCCAAATTTTCCGTTTGCTACAGAAAAGAGGAAGGTACTGGATAAATGTGAAATTCTGTTGGTGGAAGACAAAGGCTCTTTTCAGTTGTATTGATTTACTGAACAAATACAGTGAACTTTACTATATGTAACTACAATGGTGCTCTGAAACGGTATTTCTATCAGCCAATCAGATCGTAGGATTAGGTTTAGGGTCAATGTTAAATTTTAATTTAGGACTGTGTTGGGGCTGTGTACCATTTCTATCAACCTATAATTTATAACCCTATGATTTTAGGGGTCAGTTATGGTTTGGGTAATGGGTAGAGGTTATAACTGTTTATTTATTTTTTCACAGGAATGTTATATCTTTACTAGTAAAAGATGTTGTTGGTTCAGGACCATGTTTTGGCCAAATCAAACCAACTGGGACCAATTGATCATATAGTCTAATTATTTAAGTAGTCCACTAGATGGCATTAAAAGTATACTACATTCAGTGCTAGTCACGAGTAACCAAATGTGCCTGAAGGTTTTGTAGCACAACCACATTAACACCAGTCATAACTTCCTGTTTTGGCAGACAAAACTCTCCATGCGTCTATGTTCCCGAAAGATCATCCCAAAGTCTGTGATTATTCCAATCACGGCTAAACATCTTTGCTACAATTCTCACCTTATGTGGCTAAACATGAGCTTGCCACAGCTGGTAGCCATTGACTGCTATATTTAAAGCTGTTATATAAACATTGGTTTTGCTCAAATACTGGGCTACAGCACATACAGTTTATGATGAGCTTGCCAGAACATTGCTTATCACCGAACCAAATAGCTGCCTCATTACATCAACCCTGTTTAAGGGAAAGAAATATAGTTTCATACAAACAAGCTTTATTTACAGTAATAGATGGATTTGTAGATCACTAAACATTGGATTTAAATCATTATATACATTTAATGTTTGTAAGTAACATCCATGATTACATTATCTGCTCCAGTCAGACAGACTTGTCAGGTTAGCGGCACAAAATGGCCTGATAAATAAAAATGATTTTAACATTTACAAATCATGGCTTACATTTATTTTTAAAAGGTAGACATAGTAAATTACCATCTCTGTAGCTTTTTAAACTGTTCTCAGTTTTAACACTGGCCCTACAATGCTTCTCGTCATGGGGTACGTTTCAAAGGCCGAAATTAACACCCCAGCTAACAATTTTAGGTTGTAAGAACGTTTATGTAACGCTTCCATTAACAGTAAAAAAAACGTTAAAATGTAATTTTGAAATTTCTAGGAACTAGTTTTTAAACATTTTGTAATTCTGTAACGCTTTAAAAATGTTCCATTAACTACTCAGGAACGTTTTTGATATGTTATATTCAATGTTAAAAATGTTCTACTAACGTTACAGCAAGAACACTTTATAACAGAGAACTGAAAGAACTTTTAGACAACGTTATAGCCAACGTTCTGAGAACATTCCCTGTTTGCTGGGACCATGCTTATTTCTGGTGGTTTTACAGTAATTGTTTCGCATGTGTTTGGCTTGCTGTCGCACCAGGAAACACTTTATTTGGTTCTTCAACATAGAGATTGTCTGAAAATGAAGCATTTTGGGGTCAATGTTCTTCCACTGTCTTCAAATTATTATCACATGCGGCACCGAAATCCATTTAACAATTACTTCAAACCATCAAAAAGTACCTAATCTATACTGTATAAATACATTACATAGGTCAACAAATGCATAGCATTTTTCATGAAATAGCACTCTTGTTGCTATAAGGGCTGTCAATATACCAAACAGTAATTAAAAACATCTGATAAAAAACACAAGGTAGAAACAAGTCCAGCAGAAAAGATTCTGGTAGTTTTTGGTATCCTTATTTCTGTCTGGACCAATCATTGGTCACTTCCTGTACAGGCAGGTGTCGCTCTGAAGAAGTGACCCTATTCTTGCCCTGTGACGCTGAGCTTGTGTTAGACTTTGGCTCACTTTGAAGGCTGTCATCAATAGATTCCTCCTGAACTGGGCAACTAAAGGGTTCCTCTGTTGCCCCTCCACTGCCCAGTGATGTCTGACTGACGTACACCACAATGACCTCACCACTGAAGTTCATTACCTGCCCGCTGGAAATAAACGTAGTGTTGTTGTTTCCTGTTACCTGACCTGCCAAAAATAAGCAAAACAGCGTTGTTGTTAGCGGAACAGCAGAAATAGAAATAGTTATGTTTCCATGAATAAAAGTGTTCCTTTCCCGGAGACAACCTTAAACCGTCAAACCTAAATGTATTTACATCTAGTAATAAGTTTAACAGGTAAGCACATTTTGAAGGCAAATTGTTTTGCATGTTATTGTAACTTGATACATGTTATTGGGTCATAAGAAGAAACTGTTTTGTGGTCTCACTGAAACATAAATACACTGTATACTTAGTTTACATTATAAAATCAGCAACTAATAATGGCAGCTTTAAAGTCACCTGTGACTTGAGTCTGTTATTTACAGATATTCTTTTTTTAACGTACTGTTTTCTTCTGCTCAAAACATGAACACAGGCAGATTGAATGATTCCTATTTTTTCTCAAAATATACTGTAGACACACAGACTATCAGTGACTCACATTTCACACATCTTTTAGTCATTTACCGCTGGGTTTAACTGGACTCTCCACCCACTCTTTGCTGTGGCTGCCTTCCATATTTTCACAAGCATTACTTACTGGAATGCACATGACCTAAATGTGCTTGTTCTAATTATTAATAAAAAAAGATGATGGTCACACTTTATTTATCGTTTTTTACAGTGGTAATGTTACTGTAAATAATAACAATGAACTACATTGAGATGTTTGTACTTCCATATTGCTATATGTATTCATCTATATATACATTGCACTATTACTGTATAGGTTATAGGTTAAACCATACGCATACAACAGTTAGTTTCAGTTTAAGAATGTGTTTTCTTACCAGATGTAGGAGCAGCCTCTGAGCACTGGTTCTGGTATTCCAGGTCTGCATCCGGGTCAGACAGTTTGTTGTCATCGTTGTCTATCAACGAAAGGCCCTGATCGTTCGCGCTCACCGACGGCAAAGGCGGAAGTGTGGTAGAGTCTATGCTGCAGCAACAGGGTTCATTCTGTCTATACTGCCCCCCTGCCTGACCTCGGTCGCCATGGAAACCTCTCATCTCCGACATGACTTCCTTACCAGCGGGGCTGCTGTAGTCCAGGTAGAGTTCCTGGGAGCGCTGCAGGTTTGTGTAATCACAGTCAGCACTGCCAGCACAAGCAGGCGGGCCCTCGGAAGAGCAGTTGTCACACCGCACAGGCTCTTTTAAACTGATGACCTCCACGTTTCCTCCTGTCACACCAGTAGCGTCTCCTGTCCTGCAGGAGCAGCATGTGGTCAGGCCTGTAGGCACCAGTTGACTGCAGTCCTCGTTTTCTCCCACCTCTATAGGTTCCTTGGAAAGCACACAGTTGCAGGAACTGCCTGACAGAGGGGATGCGGAACCGTTCCCAGAATCCTCACTGGAGCTGCCTGATGATGTGTCAGCTTGGTCCTGGTCTTGATCCTGGTCTGTGCATGTTGAGGTTTCATCAGTGATGGTTAATGTGGTGCTGGGATACGTGATCCGGGATTCTGGGGGAGTTTTCTCTTGGCAAATCAGAGGGCAGGTTTGTAGACCATTCCTACTGTGGGAAGATGGTATCACAGTCTCCTAACAAAAAGAAACATAAACATGATGTAGCTCTTGAGGCAAATGAGGCCTCCGCCTATATAATATACAATGAAGCTGCAATCCTTGCAAACTTGTTTGGGTTAAACGATGAGTTTATAATAAAGATTTATAATTTGAGCTGTCAGGTCTGATTTCCCAGGAGATGCCAGTTTGGCTTCATTTGACTTTAACATATGTAATAAAAATGTGTATGTAAAGTAACTTGTAATTTTATGTTTCAAACAGAGATGGCGGTAGAGAGGCAAACGTTATGGATTGCAGCTTTAACAATTTGAGTGAAAAAAAGTGGAATCAGACCTCTGTATTTAAATTTGATGTTCTTACCTGATGACTTCTGCCCTCTTTCAGGTTTTGGACACAAGTGCGAAGATTTACTGAGGTGTCAGAGAAAAAGCTTTAATCAACAACATAGACAAGAATCTACCAAAAAGAGTAATAAACAAACTTAATCCAGGCCTAAATTTACCTGAGAGAAAGTTCAGCTTATCTTTACAGCAGAACAGAAAGAGGACAACCAGAGAAACCACGATGATGACTGCCAGGATGGCCACCACCACCCAGGGTGTCAAAGGACCTGGAGGAGAACATGAAGGTTTAAATATACTGCCATTCATCACATCATTTTGTGATGTTCCTATCACAGCATCTAGTAGAGGTTTTGGAACTTTGTTTCCCTATTGCACAATCACATCTAATGAAGCCCAGAGTGTCAAAACGGACAGAATAATTTTACTAGACATTCAAATAATCAGGGTTTCCACATTTTTAGGCCAATACATTTCCTTGACTTTCTGTGACTTTTCCAGTCATTCGTTATTACTGGATAGGGATTTTTAAAATTGCACTTAGTATTTTTCTAGTCTATGTAATAGTTTAGAGCATGATGAGAAAAAAATCCCATTTAAATTTCCATGACACTTAATTCACTTCCATAACTTCTCCAAACTGGAAAATCATATTTACAGCTCTGTGATATTTCCTGGTTGTTAATGTCTGTGGGAACTGTACCTTTTAAGCTCAAGCTTGTTTGTTCTACTGAAGTGAAAATTTAAATTCCTTTAATGTAATTACATTTCCTATAGTCACACATAAACATTTGATGTTACTTACCAGGTGAAGGCATTCCACACACCACATCTGTCTCGCTGCTTCCTGGCTGCTTCTCAGTTTTGCCAGTGGCTTTGCAACTGGAAGAGAATTAGATGTATTATTACAGGGCGGCTCAACAGCCTGGTCACTTCTGGCTTGATCAATCCTAATTTTCTCTGCTAAAAGCAACCACAAACATAAAAGCAGAAAGAAAACGGGAAGAAAACAAAAGAAAATGATCTTTCTGGGGGAAGTGGTGGGGTAATTAATCATAATACCACAGTGCGGTAAGACTGCGGGGGCTTTAAAATGACTGAGCATTCCTGCGACCTTCCAAGACAAAGCAGAGAAGGAAAGCTGTGGGTCCTGTGATGGCACAAATCTGTGTGTGTGAGTCAGAGAACAAGCGTCCATGTGGCACACACTCCCAATTGTTGTTAAACTTGGGAAGTCATTACTGTATTGAGCTGTATTGAATGTTGGTCATTGATATCATATACTCACTCTGTCCATTTCTTGCAGGCTACTATTGACAAGGAATCTGAGAAAAATCCATACTGACATGGAATACAGGACGCTCTGCCAGACTCTTAAAAGAAAAGAGAAATAAAAGATTTTAATATACTGTAGAGACAGATTGTAAATGTAATTCACTCCTAATTGTGATCTGTAAAATGTGATTTTATTTAAGGTAGACAGACAGACAAACAAACAAACAGACAGACTGCAAATGTAATTCGATCTTAACTGTGATCTGAAAAATGTGATTTTATTTTAGTTTAAAAATAACATGCAAACTACAGTATCCAGATCCAGTTCCCTGATCATAATTTTATTTTCCATTTGGCACTAAAGCTTGTGCTCAAACCACAGAGCCACTGATTCACTGAAACTCTCAGTTATGGGTATTGCAGTTATTTTTAAGACACAAAGTATTTTGACAGAGAAAATAAAATGAATGCTTCTTTATGATAAATGAACCTCTGGATAAACGTATTAAGAGAAGGTTTTTCCAAACCACAAAAACCTGAAACACTATGTTTATCCAATATTCCTCTAGATGAGAATCACAGTTTGATCAGTTTTATGAACCCATAAACTGCTGTCTGTTGAGTCACAAACGGCCCTTACCGCGAATCACAACCCCTTCTCCTGCTGGGCATCTTTCAATGGCCTCACAGTACTCGCAGTTGATTAGAGAACAGTGGAAACCCTGTTTGCACCGGCAGGGTTCGGCTGCTACGGGGTTGTGTGGACGCGTGCGGTTGAAGCCCTTACCTGAGGAGCACGATTACGTTGATGTAAACACAATCATGCAATATTGAATATGATACCGCATGCAGACATCACGTGATAACATGACTGACCCTCATCACAGAACTTCTGGGGGATGCATTTCACCTCACTGCTCCAGTCCGGCTGGTACTCGTCATGAGCGCAGTCACGACACTTTGTGCTTGAGCTGCCCGTGCAATGGTCGAAAACGTATTTTCCTGCGTTCAAAACAATCAATTGCGAAATTAAAGGCGAGAGAACAGATTTCATTGTTTTGTGTTTTCTGTTCTGGTGATTCGTTTTGACCTTAAACAGCAATGCATGCACATTGCAAAAGACAGAGAAATGTTCCACTTTTAAGCCAGTGGTGGTGGAAGTCTTTGTAGGTCATAGTTTTTGTGGGTCTGTTTGAACCTCTTCCTTTTTTCTTGTTCTTCTGCTTTTCAATGTGGAAAAAACGACAGTAGCAGTTTTATCTCTATTTAAACCTGACCTTTTGTTTGCTGTACACCAGCTTTACACGCCACGTTTATAAAGCATGCCAATGGTGTGTCTGGCACTAAGTTTGTTCTGAATTGTCTTACTCATTATATTAATCTAGTGTATATGTATTACTACTTACCTGGTTCACATTTACTGCAGCATACCCCATTGTGCTCATACTCGTTTTGAAGGCAGATTTTGGCCAATCCTGTCTGAAACAGTTAAATAAATGTCATAAAGCAACGTGTCAACAGAAACATGAAAGTATGATGATACTGTATAATTGTGAGTGAAGACAGATAAATAGATAAATACTATACATTATAGATAGATGACAGTATACATATTTATAGTCTATACTATAACTTATACTATAGATAGATACTATACATATTTATACAATCCATATTATAACATATAATACAGATACTATACATGCTAGCTACAAGATGATATGGGGCAGATCTAGTGTTGCAATACATCCAGATCTTACTTTTGTATTACATTCATATTCTATACAGATTTTTTGCAACAGTATTAGCATACAGCTACAATAAGTGGCATCTCAAAACAGATGCTAGATGTTTTCTTACTGATGTTTGCAATTACTTTTAACCATCTGGTCCCACTGCATCAGTTTCACTCTAGAAATCATTTAAATGCTTTTTCCCAAAACACTTTTTGACAATATTTCTATTGTTTTATCATTTAAAACCTAACAAGCGTAACAGCGTATTTCATCAAACTGATTTTTTTTCTAATAAATGCCACTTTTTAACAAATTCTGCATTTATACATTTTGGTGTGTTGTATGGGAAGTGCTGTAAATACTGTCTTTGGATATTTAGTAATACAGAAACACATGAGATATGGCATCCAGAAACTCTTAATCTGGTCATCATGATAATTCTAATACATAATGTTCATTTGAATGGTAAAAACATCAGTGACAGATAAAGAGAGACTGTGTGTGTGTGTGTGTGTGTGTGTGTGTGTGTGTGTGTGTGTGTGTGTGTGGTCCTGGTATTTACTACATTTTAGCATAGGAATACTAGTATATTGTGACCTTGTGGGGACATACAATCCTCTAATTCAGTGCAAATATAAGAAAATCCAGCTGTCACTTCTATACAAGACAGTATAAAAGAAAATAATGCCAAGCTCAGCACACCATATAACATTTCAGTGAAGGTGAACAGGGTTATGGAAAATACTTAGCTGAACTAGTAGGTATTAAATTAATACTTCAATTTATTTTTGCAAAGCACAGTAAAAAACAAAATGCCTTTAAATCACCACCACTGGTAATGCTTCGATTCCTGTATTCCAGCCAACATACACGATAAATGAACATGATTTATACAATTATGTCAGTATTCTTTATCTAAAAAAGCCCCTTTAACATTTAACACTTAAACACATTTTACAGCATTTTCCATATCCAGTCTTAATCCAGTTTCCTGAAATCACTCATGGATCAGTGGATTTAACCATCACCTCAATGGGAAAAATCCATGTGTATCATGGAAATTCATAAGGAAAAATGTCTTTATCAGATTTTTGTTGATAAGGGCATAACCTTTGCCTAAACAAGTAACTTGTCAAACACTCTAAACAAAAACAAACTGGCTACTTAACAGGAAGAAAACAACTTTATTCAAATGACAAACAGGTTGCGTTTATGAACCACAGCTCTGTGGGTGTCAACTCAATATTCCACAACTAATATTTCATGATGACCTTTTAGAAGAAAATGATATTATGGTGATTATATAACATATGAAACGAGTACAGAATTAATCGATTAAAATTTGCTTCGCTTTTGTTAGGACACTGTAAATAGTTAAGGACATGATTGTGAGGGTTTTTCTTGCCCTACTGTGAGACCCAAAGTCTTTTTGATGGATGTATGACAAAAAAAACACAGGAAACCAAAAGGAATGTCCAGAAATCATTCCTTATCCCTCTGCATGCGAACATAACATATTTTTATTGACTAAATATATAAGATCATGGTCAGTAACGCCCTGAAAAATTATACGTTAGAAAATATGCACCGGACAAGAGACGTCTTTCTCACAGAGCATCACTGTGTTTAACTGTGTGTTGCCTGATATGTTCAGCTGTAATTCTCTGCCATTCTAATGATTTTACAAGCTCAAGTTTAGTGTATTTTTTCTGTTTGTGTGTGTAATGAATAAAGGTAGAAAATCAATGGGTAGACATTAGGCCACAAGCATAATATACTTAAACATCTGTTGCATAATAATCGACCAGGAGCTGAAATGAATATATATTTCAATAGAATAAAAGCTTTAGCTGGGTGTTATTGTAAAGACTTTTACCAGCCTACATTATATGAAACATGGCTTTCAGCTGTAATAAACAGCCACACCAAGAACTTTGCAAGTCTATTCAAGTTCATTATCTGAACAATACACTAATAATATTTACTTACAATGGAGAGTTGAAAAACGCTCAATGCTTTCAGAATAAAGCTTTGAAATACATTAAGATTTTCTTTTATAACTGGTAACATTCTGGCAAGTTCAGACCTGCGTGTAATGCAACAAAAACAAGTTAAAACTTTTGGCCTGAAAGGCCGTTAGATAACTTAGCAAAAAAGCTGGAAAAATAATTCACTGGCTGCTAGACTGAATGAATGAATGAATGAATGAATGAATGAATGAATGCTCAATGGCTGACAGACTTATGAATTGGTAGCTGAATATGAATAAAAACAAGTACGACTGAATGGCAACTTTGTTAGCATCAAAATCTTTTGGATCTATAATATTTGCTTATGACTTTTACTAACCAGAATATAAGCAACATATATTCTAATATTATTTAACGTGTAGGAAACTTCAAGTATAGAATTCTTTATGATTTTGGCCATAGTTAGATGATAAAGGTTATATGTAAATGAAATGCTGCAACTTGGAATTTTTGAGGAACCAAATATTACTGCCACAATTTATAATTTACATTAAATGAAGATCAAATTTAAATTTGGGGGAACTTCCAACCTGTCTGTAGAAATAAGCCCACGCACAACACATGTATGGCTGAGACCACTCAAAACAACATGAACCAAGCACAATCCCAATGACATCCATGTGGAGTTCCCCTAAAAGTGCACAACAATTCATTCTCCAGGCAAAAAGCATAAATCTGACTGCTAGCAGAAAAGCAGAAATCTGACTGTTCATGTCAGAAGTAACAATGAGAGAGAATGGCTGCGTCTCCAAACCTGGTGATCTCCATACGTGGACAGCATTTTTGCCCCAGAAAGCGCCTGTGATGCCCATAAACGTTTTCTAGTCAGGCAGTTGACTAAGTTTTGAGACACAGCCAGTCTGTGTAACGCACACAAGCAGATCCGCAAACCAAGTACTGAAAAGGGGGTGACTGAGTTTGGCGTTGTGGTGAAGAGGAGGGCTGCACCAAACTATTTCCAGTAAGCAGTGCAAAATAATATCGCCATAACACTGATACTTTTTCCCTAACTGGCAAGATTGCGTTTTATTTAAATTAATAGAAAGATCGTAGAAATCTGCATAAGATAGTTTGTTTCCATCATTTACAATCGTAAACAACCTACCTGCGCGCACAGAGCAAGAACCAAATGTGTGATCCATCCCTGAAATATCCAACTAGCTGAAAAATTCAGTCTCATTTTTCTTAACTTTAAAACACGCCTCTGTTTTCTCAGTTTCGGTATAGTTGTGTTGTCCACTAGTGAGGGATCGGCAGCAGTCCTCTGTATCACTGGGAAGAAATGAAGGGCTGTCCGAGCTCCAGACTGCTTCTCAGGGATCATGTCCCATGATGTCCAGTCATCCACGCCTCGACTGCTGCTCTCTCCGTGTTTCCACAGCGCTGCAGTCATGTGTTACTTTCTTACACGCCCCTCCCATTTCTCATAATCCAAGTATAACACGTGTGAATGGGAACAGCCGACACAATCGTTTAATTTTGTAACAGACATTAATCTTTAAATGGTTTTCTTGACAGCAGTACAACTAAGTATGATAAGCAAACGGATGAATGTGAATTAAAGCAAAACAAACAAACAAACAAACAAAACAATCTACGTCAGGCATCGCAGTGATTTTATGAATGCTTTTATAAACAGTGGCAACGTAAATATAAACTAGTTTATACATGATTCATTATTATCAATATAAACAAATCCTCTGACAGGTAATGTGGTTTGTTCTGTACTTTGTAATTCACTGGCTATATATTTTTTTGTTGCCAGTCATTATATATTACGATATGTCACATGCTTAAGAATTAGGCTGGAAATAATGAAAAACGAGTCTATGTTTTTTAACAACACTGAGGTTCAATCAGATTTTGGGGTCACATCTATAACTACGCATAAAGGATTAATGAATATCAATTTAAAACATACCCCACCAACATTAAATGTCAGGAAAAACTAATACAATATTGCATCGTAAGAGAACTGATATAATCTGGACTGCGTTTTTTCTCTCTTATCTTGGTTAACTGTCAGCCTACATCGCCTGTTGGCACCTGTTTTGGTTGGTAAAGGGCAGAGATAGCGATATATCGTTTGAATAAATGCTTTGGGGACATGAGTGTGTCTGAAACTTTGCCAGAAGTTTTACTAATCTACCATCCTCTCGCTTTCAAGCCCAAAGCTGTCGTGTTATGCCCCATTAGCCCATCGCTGATTTGAATAACAGTCATTGGTAAAACTGAGGGCACGTTTTCGCATCCTTGACTTCTCCACGCTGCTGCCTTACAAACCTCGCATGCAAATCAAGTTGCATGTTGTCCTCGGTTCCTGGAGGCCTTTTAAAAAGCTGCTGTGACAGGCAGTTTAGAGATGTCACAACAGATCTATTGTTTTATACATTCAGCCAACCTGACGTGAACATGTCGCAACAGAAATAATAATGTTTTACCTTTAATACTGTAAAACATGCTATCAGTGACAAAACATGTCGTAGTGACGTCACACATGTCAGTTTGACGTCATAACAACTATAGTATAGTATAATGTACTATTTTGGATCTGGGATATTATTAGATAGGTTAGCCAAGTGTCTGAAGTGGTCTAATATGGGACATTGTGCAACAGCTATTTGGGATAAATGCAATGACCAAAGCGACCAGGGCATTTGCTTCCTTCCACCTGTGAAATGTTTTGAATAATTCACAAATGTGTGTATGAGCTCAGAGTTTATGAGAGAAACCCAGACTGGCACTGAAACTCTCTAAAATGCTTCATAATTTATCATCAAAGTACTTGCATATTGGCCGGAACTCAGAATTTTAAAGTTTATGTTTGCTGTCTTGTTATATACTTGGTCAACAAGGCAATAGAAATAAAAACACAGAGAGACAGAACGTTCCTGTGGTTTACGCTGCCTCTCCTTTGCTCTTTGGGTTTGGAAACGTTCCTGATTTTTTACTCACAGTGCTCTTCAACTCTTGCCCTGTACTCGTGAATAACTTATCCCTGCTTGTGAAATTTCCAAATACACTACTGTAGATCAGCCCCAAGTCTTACACACATCTCAAAAGCACATACACATACAGTGCCTGCATACAGTAGATTTTATGCAAATCATTCTGTTAGAGGTCTGTTGTGTCTTCTTACGTACTATATAAAAGAAAACAAAATGTTACACTGGGTAAACACAAGAGTTAAAGATTAAAATTAATATGCAAATTTTGTTCTTCTTGAGTCAATAAACGGACTCCTAAACAAAGGCGTCTGTAGAATAAAGCAAAAAAAATTGCCTCACTGCAACTGCTGACCATGTTATCAACAGACCATTAATCACCATCTGAACTTTGAAACGTGTTTCTTCTAGAGTCTGTGTCTTTGAAGTGTTTTTCTCGTTTATAAAGTCCATATGTTTATTGTAGTAACACCTGCTGAAAGTTTAGGTGCCGCAATCTTGTGAAGTGGCACTAAAACGTTCAAGGGAAGTTCCATTTATAAACTTACAGGAACTCTATGAATGAAAAACTGGGACAAACTATGCGTTACTGACATTTGCTTAAAAGGTCCTTAAGTGCAGATATATCATGATTAAAACATGTTGCTTGGAGGGAAAAAAAAACAATCCACCAATTAAAAACTTACTTTATCAAAAAGAGGTTGAGTGAGAACAACAGTTAATTGGAGTTAGATTTACATAAGTACACAAGTGGTCTTCGCCTTTTATTATCTTATGACACAGATTTCAAATATACATGATATTGGTACGGTTCTTAGTTCACTGTATTTTACAGTTATTTACGATTGGAACATATTCAAAACAAGAGAAACAAACCCCAGATATTTTTGCACACTTATAGAAAATATTCTCCAGAGACACGGCAACAGAGACAACAAGACAAGGAAGCAACTATTGTTTTGATTTCATAAAGTTCACATTTTCAAAAAAGAAAGTGTAGTGACGTAAATAAGCCTCCAAAATAAAATGTAAAAAAGTGGAAACATGAGTGCAAATTTCTTTGGAGTCTAGAATACATTTTTAAGACATAAATATGTTAAAATAAATCAAAGACGAATAAAACCAAGGCAGACGACTGATTTCAAGTAGAAGATTCCCAGATAGCAGAGGATCATGGGAAACGCTCCGAGCTGGTCTCATTTCTTTCTCTGGAAAACATTAGCCAGCATGGCACCTGAGGTGGTCAGCTGACCCATCTTACTCAGAAACTTGGTCTTTGCGTCCTCACCCACCAGACTGGCTGCAATAGATATGGACCTGAAACAAAATGTGTTTGGATTATAGAGATCAAATTTGTAATATTATAACTCATTCTTTAAAATAATTTTTATGTAGCAGGAATTGCATAATTGTGTCCAACAGTGTCTCTTAGATGTGCTTCTTCTGAAACATTCATGCTTAACTCACCCACCCAACAAATTAAATAGAAAAAGAAATTCTGGATGACTCGTGGCAAACTAACCCACACAGTTTGTGAAGGGCAGATTCAACTTACGTATAATGACTCTTAGTGACAAACAGAATGATACAGCTCTCTGAAGTTATAAAGTTCCAACATTTATAAATATCTCAGAGCCATGGCAGAAAACCACTGGCAGCGTTGCTAAACTACTCACTGCGAAATTAAAGGGAAAAGGGCTGTTTCAATTAAGCCACATCTTTAGGTTGAAAGTTTTAAAGAGTGCCACATGTGTACACAATCCAAGGAAACTGCATTTATAAACGTTACCAAACAAAACAAAATCCGTCTACTGTCACTAAACTACTGTGAACTGCAGGAAGTAACTTGAGGAACTGCAGGAAGTGTGAGGAATTGAGGAAGTAACAATCCTTATTATGAGGCGTTTTTGAATACTTGATTTTGATTGGTCAGATTACTACAGTGAATTATCTTGGTTTTAAATGTGTACCTATGTATTTGACTGTTGCTCCGGCAATCTGTTTTCTACACAGCTGCGCTGGTTTCATAACTTATGACCTTTGTATGACATTGCGGTCATAGGCTGTTGAGGTTTATTTAGCAATAATGACTATAATATCCTTTATATACTGTATAAAAATCTTCCATCTTTAAATGAAATTAAAGAAAGTCACTTAGTTTTCCACCCAATATGGAGTGAAAGAATTAGATAAATAACATTTACACTTGGCTAAATACGCCCTTGCAGTTTTAGACAGACATAAAATAGTGTTCTTAATGTGCTATTAGTGTAATGTGAAACAACCCTTTCATGAGCCCACAGCACAGCATGAACAGAGCTGGTCTGCAATAATCATGTGGCTCCTAGAAATGCATGATGGGAAACCTCACTATGCTCGTGAGCACTGGAGAAGCTGAGTCAAACCAAAACTAAACTCAAACACATAAATTGTTAAGAAAATGCATGTAAAAAGATTTACTGACTAGTACAAAATGAGGTAGGTGTACTTCGGTTTGCCAAGAGAACTGTTTTTCTATTGTATCTTATTGAATTAATTTATTTAGCTACTGAACAAGCACTTGTACTGTTGTTTTTGATTTAGTAACATCATACTGGCCAAAATATTATTTAAGTTGGAATAAGAGAAGCACTATAAAAACATGTATTCATTACATTTTCCACTATAATGTAATTTTCTTGAGCTCTGTTTAAATATGAGAAAAACATCTCTTGATAGAAAACAAGCCAAGTATGATAAATGTTTGACTTCTCACCCTTGTGCCTCTCCAATTCCTTTGTTCTCCACCTTTATTTCACACTCCTTAATCATGGAACTCAGAATAACCTAAAGGACAAACAAGTAAAGCACAGAGTATTCTTAGTGCACTGCTGGGAAGTCTGACATACACGCAGACGCATGCGCACACCACGTGACCGAGGAGGCACATCAGCAGCGCATTACCAGGCAATTGGGTTTCATGACATGCGTCGTGCAAGAACCATTAAAAACCCAAGAATAATAAACACGTAGGACATCAAGATCTTTCTATATACTGGTCTAGTACCTCATGCTCTGGAGAGAGCTGTTCCATATCAGTCCTCAAACATCTCAGTCCAGGGAGGAAATGATTCACCATGAGCTCTTCAGAAATAACTGAAACCCCAGAGTTAAGAAAAGACCAAAACAATGTCCAATATACCTGTAAATATACATCTATTGGATGTAAATACACACCAATAGACATTGGTTGTATAAAAAAGTGGATTGCTACATTTCGGTATATGAACTGCTGTTCATCCCATTTCTAACAACTAAAGCTGTCAATCATGTTACGACATTTCAGAATACAAAGAGGAGGTTTTATAAGACTGCATGGGGGGCAAGCCACTGCTGCATGGGGGTCTTAAGTGTGCCACAGCAGAGGAAAATGAAGAGCACAAAAGGAGAGGAGCACAAAAAAAGCATCTGTAGAGGCATGTGTGCTGGGAATCCTGACCAAAGGGCTGGGCTAAACTCTCTCTGCTCAAACGAACAACATCACAGAGCACGACAAATTCTGCCATCCACCCTGCAATTTACAGCACCAAAATGGCTGAGGTTTGTTTTCTTTCTGTCTCTGCCAGCGGGATATGCAAACATTTTCAAAACACTGAAGCTTCCAGAAGAAAAGTGTGTGAGAAAGTGCAAAAACAGCGATGGGGACTCCTGTCCAGCTTAAATAGTTGACCATCATTCAAAAACATCGTTCAAAAACAAGGAGAGAACGTGGCCACACAGATTGTGTGGTTGGTATCTGTTATTCAGTTGAAACTGGAGGTAAACTTACCGTGGTTACGCATTGCGAGCTGCTATATGCCAAGAAATATGTAAAAACGTTCAAAATAAATGCTGAAAATATCACCTCTGCTCCCAGACACCAGCAGTGGAGGTGTGCAGTCTAATTGTGCTGTCTAACTCTTTCCAAAAAATGTTCCTTCCTAAGAGAAAATCAGCTTCAATTTTCGAAATGTAAACAATTATTCCATACTAAGGCTTACAAAAACAATAAAAAGCTTGAACTGTTTTGTCGAGAAGTCATCGCAAGTGTCAAATGCTACGCCAACAATATCGCCCACAGACTGTTCATGGACCATCTGATGCATTTGGACTCCAAAAATAGCAGGGGTTCGGAAAAACAACAAGCTACACCTGATTGGCTGGAGTGCAGAATTAGCTGCAAAGTGAATAGACTTTATGCTGGTAGTCAAAAGATACAAGACAAGAAATAAGGTCAGTAGAAGTCGAAGTATTTGACAGAACACGTTAAGTTAAACACTTAACTAAGAACCTCTATCTGGTGAAGGATACAACAGCAGGATAAGGCGCTGTAGGCCTCAAACAGCTGAGTGGCGATGTCAATTCTCTTGTTCTCCACCGTCTGCGCGTTATTGCAAAGAGACAGTTTGTGCAAATGAGGAAGAACAACTGTAGGAAAAACATACAGAGAACAGAGTGTGAAAAAAACAACAGATACCTGCCAAACAAATGCAGTATACTGTACACTCAAGGGCAAAACCACTGGTACCACTGTCAACACACTACACACTGTTTCTCACTTCACATAACCAAATATCTTAGCAAGCAAACAGTGTTTCTTTAATTGAATATGTGCCAGAAGACGCTCACATTCATCTCTGAAGCGAGGCTCTGCGTTCGGTCCCACTCTTCCAAACGTTTTGATAATTTCCATGTGCAAGGAATGCTGGTCCTGATACTGAGGGTCTTCCAAAAACGAGGCCAGCTGCATTTTCACTCTCTCTAGCAGCTAATACAACATACACACAAACAATCAATAACATCTTCCATATTATTCCGTGTGTAGAAAGCTGTGCAGTTGTGATGKTAATTTGTAAACCAATCCCAGAAAGTTAATTCAGAATATGTTCCCTTTGAAATTTTCAAATTTCGACCTTTTTAAATAGTTTTGTTTAATTTTAAAATTTCGACCTTTTTAAATAGTTTTGTTTAATTTGTTAAATGCTATAGTTAGAGGAAACTCGTACCTCTTTTTGTGTTACGGTTTCCATAATCGTTCCGAAGGCAGGTATTGTAGATATCCTCACTGAACTGAAAACAGAGAAACTTTACTATACGTCCAAAGAACGCCACGCATTTCCAATTAAACTGAACGGAACAAAACCGTGAGATACAGTATCAATCACTTGAATGGAATATGTGGTAAGCAAGATGATTTGTCACATGATCATTCCCACGTCAGTATGAAAACCAAAATAAAAACAGACACACATATCCAACCCCCCCAAGAAAACTTTAAAAAGAAATAATAATATTTAACTAAGAAAATGGGAAGAGGAGACAGGATATTTGGCTTTTAAAATGTCTCATAGCTGTGGTTAACTCACAATTCAGGACCACTGCACAAGGTTATAAGGGCTGGAGCTACTCGCTTGTCAATTAAGGCTTCGCTCATGCCTCGAAGAACCAGCTGCAAACCAGTCAGATGCAAAAGAGAGGGGGGGTCAAACACAAATGGCCAAGAACCTAGCAGGAGGGGGGACAAAGTAGTGCTAGGGGCCTTGGGAGGGAGTGACTGGCAGCCAAACATGCCATGAGTCACATGTACGGGCAACTGATTGAATGATGAATGGATTGTGGTAGGCAGGCAGTTTCTTTAAGCGTGTACTGGTTAGTGATGCCTAAATGAAAGATGTTAGTACACTGAGCATGTGAGACAACATAAGCACGGTCTCTCAGGCCTTGGTTTCATCAGGAGAAGCAGATATATCATTCATTTCAAGTCATTTACATTTAAGAACTCACTTTTTCATCTTTAAAGGTAACTTTAAACAATAAAATCATGACATTCATATGTAGTAGCATCAGAATCTGACAAGATTCATAAATAATTCAAAACAAATTATTTTGCTCAGTTTTAGCTCCACCCACCTCAAGACATTTGGTGGGTGGGGCATCTGGGGGAGGGGCTAATAAAGATGTGGCCTCCTGAGAGAACCAAGGCAGAGGGAGGTGCATGGATGAAGGAGGCAGGAGGAGACTTACATTTCAGGATCACTGGAGAGAGTGATAAGTGCTGGAACAACTCTCTGAGCTACTAGCGTTTCATTCACCCCCTTCACCAACAGCTGATTGGTCAGAGCAGGGGTGATGTCACACAGGATGCATGGAAAGAGCGAGCAGTGTCATGGAACACCGCAGAGAGAAAGAGAGAGAGAAAAACAAAAGAACACAAAAAGAAACAACGGTAACAAACTAAAAACACAGCGCAGACATACGACGAAACACGACAGAAGCCCAAAGAGGCGCTATACAGATAAATTAAAAATTAAAGACTATAAAGGCCAGGCAAATTTAACTAAAGCTACGACCACAGATGAGGAGAAGAGGGTTTTTCAGATGAAACAAACTATTTTGACTCCTCAAACCGTCATTACACTTACACGAGGGGAAAATGAAATGTGGGGGTTTGTTACGTAACTTCTGAATGACAGTAGCAAGCGTGCTGTGTGGCAAAGACATACGAATGCTGTAAAGCAACTTCAAATACATGTAAACATTCAGTGGCTTGTCAGGTATCAGGGATGAAGAGGCACAGGGGGCCCTAGAGGAAGTGTGGTGAGGTTCTGAGGACAAATTTACTACCTCATGCCAACCATTAACATTTTAAATACATCATATCTACAATAACTACAATACAATAACAACAAAAGCAGTATTTGATAATGCCAAACATCTGGCTGGCCAAAAAGACAGGCACTTTCCACAAACATGGTACAAACTATCCCCTGACACTATCCTTTAACAAATTGTGAATTGAACATTTTGAAAACGTTAATTTTTTAAAAGATTAAACTAATACGAGCTAAAAATACACTACAGGTAAAAATCTAAAGGAAATTGTTTTTGCTTAAAAAATTGTTAATTTGTTTTAAATTAATGCCACAATTATCGCTGTTATATTTAGTTAATTTTTGGATACAGATAAGGGCCAAAACCTCTGCAATGGACAGAATTTTCTCCTATGTTCATTTTATGACAGAAAATAGTTATTCTTACCTATTCCAATGGTTAATGGACAAAAATCATTAGCCACCGAAACGTACCGTATCTATGGAAAGTGCCAGATAATATCTAAAACTACTGTAACAAGATTATATTTTTAATAACCTTATTATCAAATACACAACTAAAGAAAAGCTTAATGATCACACATTGTCTATGATGCATGTTAAATGCGAAGGGGGGCTTACCTCAAACATGCGGGCAGCAGTGCAGCGCACCAGCGCAGATGTATGCACCACCCCATACCACAGCACTGTCAGCAGAAGCTCATGGTATGCCGGGTTCGCCCTGCAGACAGGAAGTAACAGCTTCAGCAGGGAATGGCAAAATAACAGTTTATGATCTTGCTAAACCTGATCTTCCAGTCTGGTATCGTCTGGTACAATAAATCATTATGTATCAATGCGCAGAGAGTGTAACAAATCGTGACCTATTATTTTGTACACGACTGCTAAAACTCTATTGGCAGGTAATGGTATAGATATTAAAGGTAAGGTCACACCTTATTTTATAGTGTCTTTGTTACATGTTACACATATTTGTATTATAGTAATAACAGTAAACTAGGCATAATTACATGCAACTAACCCTAAACCAAACCTTAATGTGTCACTTTTTTGTTAAAATACCATCTCTTATCCCAGTTTAATTTTAAACCTCTTATCTCTTATGCACAGCCAAACACCCTAACAAAGCAACACTGACTCAACCAATGGCGTGAGACTTTGGGCGGGGCTTTC
>JAZGTK010006668.1:0-20482 GCA_036877625.1 Ambastaia sidthimunki | reverse complement strand
TGGGGGAGAATAATTGATCCTAGGATGAGTTCAGGGGAGGGAGAGGACACATCTAAGGAGGCGGCCGACATAGCGGCGTTTTTTAAATCCGGTAAGTGGAGAAGACGGAGCGCGCGGCTCTGTGTTTTTGTGATCACGTTTTACGCCAATGAAGCGTGACCAAAAAGATAGTGAAACATGTTTTACTTCTGTGAGATGCCGACGAGGATTGTGAAGACGTGCAGACGTGATTGCATGCCTAGATAGAGTTGACAGATGAAAATATATAGGTCAAATACTTTCTATGCTTTTATATGACATCATTTGTATGTTATATGACGTCACGCCTCCATCTGCGCGAGCGTGCTGTTGTGTTGTGCGTCGTGAAAAAATATGTCGTCATCTAAAGCTATACATGTGTTCTGCGCACAAACAATTTAGTTAAGTGGATGGAGCACAGCATGTTCTCAACCATGTTATCGTTTTCAAATGTATCTGCAAAGCAGACAGTGTGTAGAGGAGCAGAACTTTATCCCCTCAATACATCACAGTTTATAATCATGACGTTTGATCTTAGTTCACAGTGGGTGACGTCATTAAGCTTGTTTCAGATCAAGCTATAGGTATGTAAAGGATGATGTCATGCCCGCCTGCCATCATCAGCTTCAGCTGCATTTATCGTGTTTAGGGTAATACATCATTACCCTACATTCCAGCAACTGCATGTTTACTAGGTTGAGCATTCAAGCTAATTCTTCCTCCTTCTAAGCACTACTTTAAAAGAGTGCTGGTTGTTGCAGTCAGCTGTTGCTGTGATTTGTGTCAGCTGTCTCTGCAGTACCAGGTGCTTCCAAGGAGGGGACAGTAATGGGCCATGGATTCCCTAAGTGACAGCAGAAGTGTCTTATCCCTTTATTTGCACTGTTTGCTGGTGAGGTGTGTGCTTTGTTTTACTTTACATTTTGTTTAGCCATTCAAACTAACTGTGTGCAGTAATCAAGCATGATAAGGTGCTAAAAAGGAGGTACAGGCACTGTGAAATGTATAAACAAACCAGGAACTGTGAATGTCCTTAGACTTACTATTAGAAAACGTGAACATGTTTTGTTTTTAACAAAATAATAATAATTATTGTTTAGAGAGGACAGAGTTTCTGAAGATCTGGTTGTACTGTTGTACTGTGATTAGATATGTGCTATTTGTTAGTAGTAGTTGTACAAAAGGCAAACACTCCTAAATTCCTAAGGCAAACAATACCAAAATAAATTTATAAATGTATATAATTGAAATTTGGTCAGACAACACTAGAGCAAACATATAATTTGGGGAAAAAAACAAGTAATCAGATTCTTTCAAGTTAAATGAAGTTCATTTGCTGTTGAATTTGTAGCAACAGAAATTCAGTTTCTGTTTCTTTATTCTTTATGAGTTTGATTCCCAGCCGGAATGTGCTTGAATTCAGTGCGAGTACTTACTTTAAAAGCTTTTGTCAAGCGTATAAATGTAAATGAATCCTTTCTGCTGAGGTGGTTTGTGTAGATTAACACAGCATTGACCCATGTAAATTGATTCACACCTGTACAATCCAGCCTTTGGTTATATTCCTCTATGCTTCATGTAGTTCATAAGGACATTTATTTACCTGCTTTTACATATGCTGTAAACTGTTGGATAGCTCACTTCATTTTCACTGAAATGTCAAAAACCAATAAATTTGTAAAAAGAGATCCTTGTATCTTGGCCTCTATTTTATGTATGCTTTCAGAATGAAGGTCTCTCACACCTCCAGTGGATCTGTTAGTTGCTTTAGGCCTTTTCAACACTCTGTCTTTGCGTTAAATGCACGTTGTGTTTTCACAGAATTGGATGCCTCATCAGTGCCCTACTTAACTGCTGTGCTTTGAGAGCAGTCTCTCAGGGATTAGACGCCCCCCGAAAGAGCTTCGGTTCAGTTGTGATGACTGTGGCAGGTCTTGAACATCAACCTTGGCCTGCATTCTGAAGTGCAATTTAATGTTGAGCTAAGAAAACGGCTCAGTGTTTGCTAGCACCAGCATGGAATAAAGATGCAGGTCTGTTCGGGAGGTCAGAGGCGCTTATGAGGAGTGTGCAACTGACGTGTTTTGAGGTATTTGTGGTACGGATCTACCCTCTGCTGCAGAGGAAAACAAGATCCTTGCTGAATGAGTGCCAACCAGTCGCCTCCAGCTCGATTAAAATCACTGATCCAGATTATTTCTCTCTAACTGTGTTATTGCTTTCTAATTATTTTACTATTAGAACGTGCTTGTGTTAATCATAACAAACTTAATTGTTTGTTGGAAATTAGGTTATATCTTGCCTAGACACATCTTATCCAAAGCAAGTTTTTGTGCAGTAATTGTAGGCAAAGCGCCCTGGGGCAGCCTGGCTTAAACCGTTCACTCCCAATCATAATAGGGCAGTTTGTGATCGCAGTAACTTTCCACAATCTGGATCATTCCTATACAGAACCCATCTAATAGCTGTTTGAAAACCCTATGGTAACCTATGGATAGCACCCAGTACCACCACGAATGTCACACATACGTGGCTAAGATGCCTAAGTGAAGTATGTATTACTCTGTAAAATTATTAGTGG
Source organism: Ambastaia sidthimunki (assembly GCA_036877625.1). Classification (NCBI taxonomy): domain Eukaryota; kingdom Metazoa; phylum Chordata; class Actinopteri; order Cypriniformes; family Botiidae; genus Ambastaia; species Ambastaia sidthimunki. The sequence continues at coordinate 17,883 of JAZGTK010006668.1, read as the reverse complement.
CATTTAAGCCATATTTATGGTTGAGAATATTATCAAGACTTGGGTAAGGGTTCCTTTGATTTGGGCAGTACTTAGAAAACCACTCAAGAAAACAACGCAGAAACATCATGTCATTAGTCAGAAATCTCTAGCTTAGCTTTTTTATTTGTTTTGAAAATATATTTCATGTTGTTTACAGTTCATGAAGCTCTGCAGAAGAATTTAACTTAATTTGCAAATTTTCAGCAGAGGGTAGGGGCACTTTTCCCTTTTACAATGCACCATTGATGCGCTGCACATGAATTCTGATTCTGAACTATCATTGACTTCCTTGTCCATCTTGGAGACAGCATAGCTTATTCACATGCACTCAAAGGACCGTTGAGTTTGTCATGACGCACACAGCAAGCTCTGCAATGTGGCGGAACAGCTAAAGGCTGGATCACACAAAACCTGAGTCAGTCAGCAGCAAACCACAGAGAACGTTCCAGCCTGAGCAGACCTTACTGTTGTTACATCGATGCTGCACCCAAACTTCCTTTAAAGTCTGTTCATGTGTGATGTAGAAGTGATGTAGAGCGAGATATCACCACTTCTGAACCCTTGATGTTTTGGTGTGGTGGAACTGTTCCTTTTATTCGAAACATCTCAAGGGTTGTTCCGCCATCTTTCTAAATTTGTACTCACGTGACTGAATAGGAACAGTCTGTTCTTGAAATTAAACATTCTAATAAAGTGTGAATAGTCATTGCGGTGCCGTTATGGAAAAAGTGGAGAGTTGTTAAGCTAACGGGTGGCAGGCTGTAAGGTGCTATTACACCACCCCAGACATTGAAGTTTGACTTAGATGAAGTGATTGTCATGCCAGAGCTATAGTTTTCTCATCATTCTCCCATTTTACTAAACACAGACTAATGAAATTGCTCATTTCCTGTTATGTGTTTGTAATTTCCGACCTGAAGGCATCAGTTGTTGCTAAAATCATTCTTTGCTTGTATCTTTTAATGTCTAATTTAAGGTTAAATGTGAAAGGGGGATTGCGTCTTGGGATATTTCCAAACATTGCCTCACTTTGATAAACTATAAAACATAATTACAGTGGCAAGGAACATGTTATTTAAGACAATTACATTCTCGACTATCACATGATATGAAAAATTAGATCAAATTTTCCCCTCCCTGTTGAATTGTGGGTAGTGCTAATGTTGTGGATCGTGGCTTCTTGTCTTAAGAAATCACTCTTCTATAAATCCACTTAGTATACAGAAAGAAATGTGACAATTTAAATCTTCAGCAAGTCATTTCTGTGCCACCAGAGTAACCGAACAGAATTGTACAAATAATGATTGTTAGATTTTTGATTTAGATATTTCACTTCCATTATGAAAACAGAAACATGAATGACACACAAAGACATCAAAGTGTGAGTGTCAGAACATTGTCCTACATAATTAAAAGAAAAGATCTTGATCTTATGACCTTAAGAGGTCAGGCATAATGGACAGAGTCCATCGAATCTAATTTAATATGTAAACTAGCATACAGTAGCCAGTGTTGTTAAGCATAGTCGTTATGGGTTGTGAAGTAGACAGCCTTGCATTATGTAATATAATGAAGTCCTGATGAGCAAACATTATCTGACCCTGCCTCATGCTCTCACTGAAATGTCCTAGCTGCAGATTCAGAATTGATTTGCTTTGGAAAAGAACATATAAGATCAAGACAAACAGGACATAATATTGAGGTCGAAAGCTTTGGATGGAGAGTGCCTTTTGTGTTAACAAACCCAAAGCACTGTGGCAGTACCATAGTATAATGATGTAATACTGTGATGACACCATTGTTGTGAAATATTAAAATATTCACGTTCCAAAGTATTTACATGGTATTTTAAGGTATGTCTTTGGAATAAAAGAATTTTCAGTAAAATTAAATCTTTACATTTACTTTATAAGCGTTTCGTTCAGCTGCAATGGAAAGTAAATGGAAAACACCATTGTGAACCTTTAATGGATCATATTAAGTCACCCTCTTTCTAATTGGATTAAGACTTTAAGTTATTTGTCCCTCCATCTTTTGAAGGGGTTTAGAGTACATTGTCCCTGTGATGAGGAACACATGTCTAAGGGGAGGACGCTATGAATGTTTATGCATTTTGAAATGAAGGCAGATCTGCCTTTATGAAGCCAGTGGGCTATAAGTGGATAAAATGGTCTTCTTACAGATGCAAAAAGATTGCTTTTTTCCAAAAGTTAAAACTAAACTCATTAAAAAAAGTTTTTCAAAAAGTTTACCCAAAATTGAAAATTCACTCAATCACAGTTGTTACAAATCTGTCTGCTGGTTTGAGAACTGATTGAGATGTAACATGTTTGAAAAATGTTTAGTTTAATTTGTTTCAAATCTTGCAAAACGTAATCTTCTGGAGGGTAAGAAAATGACAAAATTGTAATATTGAATTATTAATGAATGTTACAAACACTACACAAGCTACTGTAGCATGTTCATCCAGCTAAAATCCATTGCAGTAAATCATTAAATTCTACCGTTGCCTAGAGAGGGGTTGTTTAAGACCACTGAGTCCTGCCATTGCCATATACCCTTATCTGATCCAGAGCTGTTATCAGACATGTGCTTCTTCCAGCTGATGCGCCTAGATCAGTGCTGACATTTGCCTTGTAATATTGAGGTTAGGGTAAAGGCCAAGAGTTCTGATCCAGTGTCAGTGAGGAAGAGCAGCAGGGGACTGAGGTCTTATCAGCGAGCGTCAGTCCTCGGCGTGTAATAAGGGAGGATTTGGGCTTAGCTGGACTGGAGGTCAACTCCTTAAGACCCGATCGTATCACAAACTCTTAGTGGGATACTCAAAAGGCAAGAGACTGTACAAAAAGCATTCTGTCCTCTGAAAAAACATATAGTATGCACACACATTTCCGTAGTTGACTAAATGAGGACATTCCATAGACATCCATTGCTTTTATACAGTAAAAGCTAATTGTAATGAATATACACTAAACCTAAAAGAATAAATTTAGTAGAATAGCAGTTATAGGGTTTATAATTAACATTTTGGTATTTTCTTTATCAAATGTTGTTGTGTTTTCCTAATTTCCCAACAGCAGAGGTTTTGTCAGATTAGGTAAAATATATACTGTACATTGTGTACATAGGGTGTATCATTATATTGGTGAGGACATCTCATAGACTTCTTTTATTTCAAACCAGGCTTATGAACGTTTCTGCTCCCTTCAAACCTAACCCTCACACAAACCTAAAAAAAAATCAGTAAATCTAGTAAAGGGTCATCATATTGGCATTTGAAATAAATAACATGTTAAATTGGTGAATGTTTACATGATCAGTTCTAAGACTTCATAAAGAGATTCTCTGATTATTCTGTTGGTCTCTGCATTCATAGTCCAGGAAGCATCCATTACTTCAGCTACATGGCATTGTCTGCACACAAAGCTGTTGTAATGAATGAAAGCTCAGTTTCTGTTAAAAGCTGATGGTAAACTGTGAGGCTGTCCAGATGGAAGTACTACATTCATAGTACTAGGAACAGTTTTCCAGTAGGTTTTCCACAGAGACACATCCCTATACTTTGTGGATATCTGTTTGTTTATAGTTACATTTGCACAAGCAGTGTTCAAATTGAGTGAAAATGCACAGGAGAAATACAGTGAGAGAGACAAAAGAAAGCTTACTATTAAATTCAGGTACACTACACTCTCATAAGCTAAACATATCTTATGTTCTGCATATTGTTCAGGCCACAGGGATTGACTGGTTAGCTTTAGCGTTTAGCCATGTACACGGGCAGAAATTGGCTTCTTGTGAAAGAAACAGACATTACTAAATACTGATTCTCACCATAAATATAACCATAGAAGCTGGAGTGGTGTTAAGAAAAAATGAATGAATGAATGCTAACAAATAGCCAACGAATAGAATATATACTTGTACATGACTGCTAAGTTTTCTGACCTCAGATTCATTTGCCATCGTCAAATTGATGTAGTGTAAGTGTGGTTATTTGGCTTTGAGATCGGTGTTAGACCACCATGTTGCATGTGTCTCAACTTCACTTCAAAGTGTTTAAGAAACCCCTTCATCTCTAGGAAAATATTTCTAACCCCTATCTGTCTTTCTCTCTCTGTTTTTACAGAATGCTCTCTTCCAAAATGTGAACCCAAGCTTGACCTACCCAGTCACACAGGTAGGTGACTGTTATTGTTTAAACTGCACGGTTGAGCTACCCTAAAGAATGTTTGTGTGTGATGTTAACCTTTAACTTTTACTGTTATTGTGCCTTAATAGGTTTATTGGTGTTTGTATTTCCTTCCCCCGTATTTTGTTCATTTTCTTTCAGTTTTGGCCTTTTTAATGTTTTTGACCAATTTTCAAAACTGGTGGAGCGTTGGTGATGTAATGGTTTGATTGGCTGTACTATGTCTTGGTATATGACTAGCATAATCTTTTGACTTGTCAAAATATGTTATTTTCTTTCAGTAAGTGCATTGGGTGCCTTTGGAGTAAAATTAGTTTTTACTCTTGTATTTTGCTCAAAACTAGATTTAATAGTACTGTAGCGCTGAGATTTGAGAACTGTATGTAATCTTGTAGAACTAGATTGTATTACTTCGAAAATTGCTTTTATGTGTTGAGTCTTCTAAAAATTAATTACTTTCTGGTAAATCAGACACCTCTATTAAGAAAGCATTGACATTTTTTTGTAGCCGAGAGGTCTATGATTTTGATGTAACTATACTTGACCCAATTAAGTCTAATATTAGTTGAACATTTGCTTGTCCCAAGACAGTATCTAAGACAGTGTGCAGTAGTTCATCTTACAGTGCGTTAATCTCCCGTATCATAAAGATCAGGGTGACAATTTGCAAAGCTTTTAAATCTCCAACGTAACTCTTGTCTCTTTATTTGCTTCTTGTCTTGTATTTGTTGCAGTATTATTTTCAATTTGCATTGTAACAATTTTTATAACAACCAATTATGTTCTTTTTTTGTTTGTTGTTGGACAGCTACAACTGCAACACAAACCAGGTTTGATAATAACATACCAATAAATTGCTGTGTAGAATTTGTCATGCATGGCTGCATGAATAATGCTTTTAATCTAGGTGTAGTAAAATGTGTGCAGAGCATTATCTGTGAACATGTATATAACAAATTAACTGTATATAACGTTTTGTCTTTTCTTACCTTCATCCCCTGTACATTTCACAGAGAACCCGAACTTGTTATTTATTTCAAGCTGTGTCTTTCATGAATGACTGCTGAACCTGACAACTAATGACTACAGTGTCCTATTAGAGTCAGTCAAAATAAATGTGAAGTCTTTCTCTTTAATAGTTTTTATCACTGATCAAATTAAAATGTTAGCATATTAAATGTAGAGTGTGACTCACAAATTTTACATCACTGACAATGGTTTCACAATAAGGTTGCCAACAACCTTTGCTTTGAAAACAGTAAATTAACAATATGCAGCAATAAAAACATTAGGATTTGGCAATATAAAAACTCTGTGTCTGTATATAAAGACTGTTAAATTTTTATAGTTTAATGTGCTAACTGACAGTTTTTTTTTTTTTGTTTTGTTTTTTTTCCCCAAAAAACTGAGTTTTTTGTAGCACTTTGATTTTTCATTTCCCGGTAAAAGTGGACCCATGTCCAGTAGGGCTGCCATTGTGATATCATGCATATTGCAATATGCCCATTTGCAATATTTTAAATACAGTGTTTCGATGCATGACCCTAGCAAGACTCAAACTATTACCTGACTTACTGGCTGTGTCTGCAAACACACTGCATCTTCTCCCATTACCCAAACGTAACACACTTATAGCACTACCCAATGCATTTAGTAGTTACTGTGAGATTTATGTGTGAAATTTAGTGAGAAGGATATTTTTTGGTGCCTTCGTCAGACAAAGGCACAAAGACGAATTAATTTTAAAAGTTAAAAGATTTGTAGTTAATGCAGAATCGGCCAATTACTTCATATGCTTAATAGGAAAAACAATAAAACATTTATATATCAAAAGTCTATAGTCTACATTTATATATCAACAAGGTTTTCAGTTGCTTATTGTGGGCAATTGAGTTCTGCCCTATTCCCAGCAGAGCATCACTCTTTCTCTAATTGGAGACTGAAGTGTATTAAACCCATGCAGAGATGTGCCGGAATTTGGTAAGTTCTCAAGTCCGGAGGGAGACACAAGCACAATGAATGTCTCCAGAGGTGGTCTTTGTGCAGCCAGCCAAGGCGTTCGACATGCCCGTCACCGCCAATCAGTCCCACCATAGCCATGACTTGTACCAGAGCGTTCTTGAAGCTTCAAAGATTCTCTAGTACAAAACGCTAGGGGGATAAAACACCTTTCAAATGGACAGACAGATATACACATCCAAACACTCTCCTAGGCTTCTGTCCAGAGCAGCTTTCAAGCAGGTGAACTCCTATACAAAGATGTTTTGATGTTTTAAAAGACCTTTGTAGTTCTCTTGGTGCACCATTAAAAACAGGCTGTGTGTGACTGTTTGAAGCATTGAAAGGAGCCTAACACTAAATGCGTTTGAGGTCATCTGAGGTTAGAACATTTCTGAATGTGCAAATGCGCCATGAAATAATGATTTTTAAACATTCACTTTCTATTTCGGCTGATAAGATAAATGTAAAGTCATTTCTGTCTGACTAGTCACAGATTGTGCTGGCCCTGTGACATCTCATGATCTGTCTGGTTTTAACGATATCTGAACTTTTGTGAATGATGCAAAGCCACGTGTCATGACTGGTGCCCCAATTTTACTGTTTTTTTTTACCAAGATCAATTACAAAAAATTTCTTTACACACAATAAACTTTAAAACAGTCTCCCAAATATAATTGGTCAGACAAGTCATTAGTCCTGCCCCAAAATTTCGACATTGACTGAGCCAGTGTTGCTGTATGGAGTAAATCAGGATTATCTTACAAATGTTTTGAAATGCAGTGTTTTGATAGCAGTGCAGAGCCACAGTCTTTACACTTTGTTTTTTCTGCTGATTATAAGAGAGGAGAAAGCTTTTTTACATATAAACATATAAAACATTGCATATAGATTATATAGCCTTTTTGATTGCTTTAATGATTAAAATTAAACATAAATAAAAAAAATCCTTTGCACTGATTATAACTTGAAAATATCTATTTGTAGTGCCAAATTCAATCAAAATATCATTTTCAGATGATCATTTGGTCAATATACACTCACTGGCTCTTCATTTAAGGTGTTAGATTGCCATTACTAACCCCATGCTGAATGCTTGACCAGTCATGCATTAAATCATATTAGATTTCCACCATATGCCTATATATACTCCATGTTTCCCAGATTCTTCCTGAAGGCAGACAAAAATACAAAGATATTTACTGATAAAAGCCTTACTGGACAGTTTATGTATGAAATGACATTATGTAAATGGCCCTCCCTGCTGTTTACATAGTACCCTGCAGTTAGAGCAGTGTAGGCTAATTCTAGTGTGTTTGCTCAATGTAAACAGCCAATCTAATTGTCCTCCAAGGAATTTGCTTGGAATTGTACTTACAATGGAATATCAGGGCCACATCTAATTCCCTTTAAAACTTAAGAGTATTACATTTAATTGACATTTTTGGCAGCTTTTTTAAGCTTTATGGTCTTCTGTACAACATTGCTAATGTGATATACAATTATATTGTGATTAGTTTCCAGTTGCTTGATGCTAATACAATTACACCATCTGTGGTCTCTGACTTTTAAATACCAAACTGAATTATAAAGTAAAGTTTATCTAAAGGCGATAATGTCAGTTATGGCCATCTCAGAAATACGTCACACATTAAACAAAATGTTTTGGGAACCTAGACCACCTAGAGAACCATTCTGACAACACCTAAAACTAACACTGCTGCCTGTTTCTCAGAAGCATTCATGCATGTGAGCTGGGTCCATGTCTCTGATCCTCACCATCTGATCGGCCCTGCCCCCCACCACCTCCTAACCAATCACAACCCACTGAGAATTGCTTTGACCAATGACGAGCCCTGAGATCATAATGGGTTCAGTTACAGAGCTGCATGCAGGCCCTTGTATTGACTGTAGGAGAGGAGAGGGAAGATGGCAGTGAGAGGAAAGGGAGGAGAGAAATTATAGAAAAGTACAAACTGCTTCCATCAGGCCTGGGCTTCTCGCAGCAGATGAGACTGTGTGGATGAAGATATCTGCTGGATGCTTCACATGAGGAATTATGGCCTTGCAGATCCTCTCTGCAGGGATTTGTAAGTGATTTTGTGTGCTGCCTGGTGTGACTGTGCAGTTTGTTGTCTCTTTTACTCAGCGTTTAATATAGCATTGTATATAGGGGCAGCATCTTTACCACATAGTGCGCTTTTACTTAACATTTTATTTGATGACACTGTTTCAAAATAAAAACTATATTTACAGTCTATTTTGGCAGCTCTGATGGGTTTGCATGTGGAATTTCCAGAATGCATTGTGCTAGTTTACAGTTTTTTCAAGCTTTTTTAAAGGTACTTGCACTTTAAAACAAAGTTTTACTCTTGCTTTTGTACTTTTTTTGTACTTATAAAATTGTCTATATAGCAATAAATAATAGTGTTGTGGTTACGTCAGAGAGATTATTCTATATGTTTAGTCTAGCGTTAGTAACTAGTAAGCATGAACTAGTTCCTTTAGCTATGTGTCCTTGCTAGATTCTGTGTTTTTATTGGCTGGGGCCTAGATGCCTGTACGACATACTGTAACTGCAGTGTGGTTAGAGACTGTTACAGTAATTTGCCTAAATGAGTTTCTCTTTCTCAATGCCTTATGTTTTGAGTTAAGCAATAAAATCCCAAACTATTGTTTCTTTACTAAATGAAGCATGTGTTCAGTATAGGTTTTTGAGGATCCCACAAAATAATTTGAAGAGCCATGCTGTTGTACTTTCTATTGGAAACAGGAAGTAGGGGTGGGATTTTCAAGAGGAATGTATCTTTTTTATTAAATAGCCAATAATCTTTAGTTTACAGAGTTTTCATGGCCTCAATACTGATGGACATTGACCTAAAACCTCAATTTTATTTTATGAGGTTAAAAAAAAATGTTACATGCATTCAGTAATGTTAAGAATTGAACCCCCCCCCTCCACCACCACCACCACTGTAAAAAAAAGAAACAAAACACAGAATTTTCTTACTTTTGGTTTGGACACAATGGCACGAAGGCTTATAAAGGTCTTCTTAAAATTTGACTTTACCATGGCACCTGTTCCTCAAGGTGGCTCTTTGGCAACATTCCAGCTCCCTGCAGACAGTGGCAATGTCTTGGCAAATCTTAGGAACCCTAGCGAGCAAATCAGTCCAAAACATGGCACATCCATCTGCACACACTGGCTTGTGTGTGTGAAGATTCATGTTATAGGATGCTTTACTTTACTTAATGGAGCATCTTCTAGGCAGAAAGTAGATTAATCCACTATTATATTTATAGATATAATACAGTTCCTGCAATTCAAATAGTCATGACATCAGCTGATGTTCTGTTACTTCAGAATCACAGCTATGATGTAACGTCTGAAATTATGGTGATGAGTCAGTTTTTATGTGCTTCCATGTTCTCAGAGTGAAAGGGAGTAAATGCTTTAGGGAAACTGGGCTAATTATAAATTCTCATCTAAGGAAACTCCTTAACCTCACAGGCTCTAAATATTTTATGATGTTGTCAATATTCATCCATCTTTTAGGGGAAATGGTACAAATCAGAGAGACTACCTGCCAAAAAGTCCTCTGGTAGTGCTGCGTGGTACTTCATTCTGTAATATCACAGTTCTTGCTCTTTGAAATACAGGACGATATTAGTGACTGACAATGACTAATTAAATACAATACTCTTAAAACTATTAAAACTATTTTACAGAGTTCAGCAGTTTTTTTTCCCTCAGAAATAGTACAAAACATCTCCAGATTCCATCTGGCCCAGCCAATCAGAGGTGGAGTTGGACTGTACAGCTGTTGACCATTTTGAATAGAACCTCTAGACAGCATATTCTGAAAGTTTAAATACAGTATTCCAGTGAAATTTCATTCTTGTGTCTCTCTTGTAGTAGTGCATGCTAAGTCAAGCAATACTTTTGCTCTTTCCTGACTAGTTACTGACTAGTCAAAACATTTGAGCAGTATACAGAGCATGCTGACACCTGCTGGGAGGCACACTAGACTGCACTTGTGACACAACCTGAAAGCTAACATCTTCTGTTACTTACACATGCAATGTTTGCGTGCAAAATTATATCACAGCCTGCAAAATAGTAAATAGAATGGCATGTAAAAATAAATAAAAAATGTGAGCAATGTTTAAACACTAGTATGGTGTCTATATTGGTGTGTTTTAAAGGAGTGTCCTCTGCCTGAAATCTGTACTTTGGGTGGTTTTGGGGTGGAGTTTGGGCAGTTGTGGTCGTGCCCTGTATGTTTGTATGAAAACCCAGCTTGAAAGACCTTCAATTAGCAAAATAAGAGCAGTGCATTTAAATTTAGTAGCAGCAGCCACAGTCTCTCTCTCTCTCTCTCTCTCTCTCTCTCACTCTCACTCTCTTTCTCTCTCATTCTATTTTTCCGAGTCTTTACAGAAATCTGGATAAAAGAAGGAAAAATGTGCTCCTCTATGATACTGTGATTGAGATTTATAGAATTGCAAACTCATTAATGATTTAGAGTTTGTAGCTTCCTGGTAATGGAATATCCTACAGGATTTGCACATTGTCTGAAGGTGTCGTTTTGATGTTGCACCAAATGCTTTTGAAAACAACAGAGATTTTTAATGTAGCTTCTGCACTTAAGAGGAGAACTAGCTTGGCCTACGCTTCAGCTCAGTGCAGATAATAATAAATAGAGACTGGGAGTGTGTGTGTGGGTTTACTTAACCATATATTGGGGACAAATTTTTACCCAAATAAGAAAGAGAGAAACAGCGAGAGAGAGTGAAACGTGTGCAATTGAAGATCTGTTCGCAGTGTGACTTGATAGGACTTCTCTGTGCACAGCCTAAGGACTCGCAGCTTCATGAATAAAATTACTGCTCCCTATAATTTCTCAGCCTTCCAATCATATTTCTCTGCTCACTTGTGAAAATATAGTTGGAAATACTGGACCCCCTGCCTGGTGAAAATGAGATGACATGGATTTGAGGCTTTAGTCAGCTGGATAGATTTGTTGAATACCATTCAGCATTGATTGAAGTTCAGCTGCCTTAGAGAATCTGTGACATCACTAAACTCGTTCCTCTCTCGTCCTTTATAAGTGAATGGGGTTGATCATACCAGGTGTATTAAACTTATTGGGCAGAATAGGTATTAGTTGTTAAAAACAGTCAAATTCACAGCAAGTTCAGATTAAAAAAACTGCCTCTTATTCACTAACCACCTGCAATCCAGTCGTTATCTGTGCTGTTACACCACTTTGCTCCGCCTCCTTTCTATGTAACTTGTGCATGTAAGGCTAATTATAGATTGTGTCTCATTCATAAAGCTTGGCACTGTTTAATTAACAGCACAATTAACATTGCACTACTATCAGTTGATGGTAAAGTGCATTGTAACCGATATGTCTTCCAATGTGCAGTGTAGTAAAGCACATTTTTGGCATTTTTAAGTGCCATTTAAAAACATTTGTGCAAAAGGGATTTAAAGAAAGCCCTAATCCTAACGGTTAAACTGCCAAATGTAACTGGTTCCACATCATTTACACTACAGACATGAGCAGCACTTAAAATTGAGGTAGGTATGATAGGTTTGATTTACAAAAGCTTTTCTTACTCAACTCTTATTCATTTTCACTGATTTTGACTGAACTGAAAAGCCTCCTCTGTTATGAGGTGTGTGTTCAGCGATGAAGAGCAGGAAATATTGTATTGGTAATGTGCATATTTTACACCCAGTTGCAGTGTGAGATGTTAAATCGATGTGCACAGGCTGACACAGAAACAAATCCTTTTCATCTGTGTAATTGCTAGATATGAATCATCATGAATCTGACGTAGGTTTGCGCTAAGTATTTAACACTGGTTTATATTCACTGACAGTAGTGTTTGCTTACCAAAGTACACTCGTTTTTCTGCCATTTCCTTTTTTCAAAGGCTGCATTCTTATTTGTATTCTGTCCACTCTACAGTAGCATCTCTTTCTCACTTCATTATTTGACCACACTGTCAAAAGTTAAGACATTTCTACACAAAATAGAATTTGAATGCAAAATTAACATGTTTATTTCCAAGATGATAATTGTTTGTCATATTATTGAAATTAGCATGTGGTAAGGTTATGTTACAAAAATGTACCATACAGTTGAATGTATACATTTTTGATTCAATAACATTTCAAATCTGCAATAAAACTAAAACAACTGTTAAATTAAAAAAATACATTTTTTGAATTAGTCCTGCTAATGTACATATACATATTCTAGAGTGATCAGATGATTGGCTTTTAACTCTAAGGCTGCCATATTTATTGTTCTTATATTGTTAAACCAATGTCTCTGGCTATTTGTGTTATATATTGTGCAGTATCGTCTATCTTCTCTGCTCTCTCTCTTTGTGCTTGAATTTAGTTCTGTTCTCAGTGTCCCCTTGACATTAGAGTGCCCACGTGCTCTGTTTTGGGGGATATATGACCTCTGACCTCTCTGACTACACAGCAATGACATGCAGCTCAGTCAGGCCAGAGTAATGTGTTCTTCTCCCAGAGCAGCAGCTCGCTCAACACCATCAGTGATCCTTTCGGCTGACATGACCCCAGGGCCGTGTAACATACGTGCCTGTCAAGTGCGTGCCTGTCAAGCGGTATAAAGTGAATGTTATAATGAACGTTTGCAGGGATATAGTTGTGTAGACGTTGAAAGAATATAAAGCAGCCTGTGACATACTGGAATGCTAACTAAATGAGGGGGGTTTGTCATGTGTCCATTTAAAAATAAATGTGTGATGAGTGGCCAAATTAAAAAGTGAGTGAGACAAAAAGAGATTTGTTGCACTACAAAGGCAAAAGTAATTGTGTACATTTTGTAATTGTGTAAAGTGGGATAAAAATGCCCAAAGAGGAGTACCCAGAGATAACTGTTGGGGGTTAGTGCACTTGTTGTTTTCCACAAAAGTTTAACCGTTAGGGTGATGTTGGCTCCGCCCTCTGTAATAATCTCCTTAAACTCCTGTGTGAAGATGCTCACCTCATCCCCATCATTGAATATTAGACTAATCCACCAAAAAAACCTTCTTAGTGCACATCAACCATTGCTGATCCTTGCAGTTTGTGTTACCTATGAATGCAATCTGAGAAAATTTGCTTATTACTTGCACATCCTCAGGAAAAACTGTGTTTAAAAAAAGAAGCAAGTAAAAGCCACATTCATTTGTTGTTGGAGGAATGCTTGCCTTTGCACGCAGCTAGCTGTTTGTGACAATAATAGTTGTTCTGCAGTGTCAGTGGCCTGGCGTTCTGCAAAATTTATGCAGTGTTGATGTTCTTCCTCTCAGAATGAGCTTTTTGTCAGAGCTTAAATTGTTCATCCAGAGCAGTTTGGGGACTTGATACTGTTGTTGTTTGACAATTGGAGAGTTCACAGAGCTTCTAAACACAGAGCCTTGTGGGAACCTCTCAAGTCAATTTCAATGTTTTGCCTTTGGCTAAAAAATCAAGTAAAACAAACAGCCCTCTTTTTCACAGAATGACTTGGTCAATGTTTTCTGACAGTGAGCTTCCCAATCGCTGGCAGCTCTTCTGGGAAGGTCTGTAACTGTGTCATCATGTGATGAGGTACTGGGGTGCAGAAGGACAAACTAAATCCCACTATGGCACCATAGAGGTTATAATTAAACAACAGTCAGTCACCTGATCAGAAGGGAAAGAAATGTTGTTCTGAAGTGGTATTAAAGTGGTCCAGGGGGCATTTGGGGATTAGAAACAAAGGCCAGATTGACCCCCATTATGGAATATTGTAGCTGTGCTTTTTGTGCCCGTCCTGCCTCAACCACATTGTAACCTTTCTCAGCTTCTTTGATGGACAGCTGACTCAGTCTGTGACCAGATACCTTCTCTGGTTATTTTGGACTGGGGACTTTTAGCACATGTTGACCTCAGACTGCGCAGGAGTCCTAGACAACCAAGAGAGGGTTTTGCCGAACGTTGCTGCTTGCGTCTTAAGAAAACAAAACAGAAATGTTATGAATTATTTGATTTATGGGTGCATTTGATTACTCTCAGCAGTTATGGCAAGCCTCACAATTCTGTATCGCTTTCTTTATGTGGGGTTTGTGCGAAACAGGCAAGGACGTCTCACTGATTGGCGTCCAACCCCGGAGAAAGGTTTGTCACACAAAGCTCTCTTTGTTATATCTTTATATAAGTTTGTCATCAGAAGGCTGTTGGATTTTTTAGCTTGTTATCTGAAATGAAGTTCCTGAGGAGATATTATTAATTTCAGAACAGTGACTATTTGAGTTGCCGTAGTTTAAAACATAAAGCAGGTGTTTTAATTGCTCAGCATTTGGTATGTTTGGATAATTGGTTGTGTCTTATCTCCATGGCTTGATTAGCAGATATATTCATGTTTTGGGCTGTATTGTTTGTACTGTTGTATTGTTTGTTGTAGGAGCAGACAGTTTCAATCTGATTAAAATGTCAGTATCATTTTTTTCTTACTTTGTTAGTTATGGTAAAACGTGACAGATTTCAGCACTGTCACTTATATACTTTAATCTCCCTGGAATAAACTTCCACATATATGCCATATGTGCCACTGCTTTGCAGGTAGTTAAACTTTTTCAATGGCCATGTCAATGCTCCCCACAGTTGTTAATATAGAGAACCTTGTTTCTAAAAAAACAGTCAATTATCTTAATATAATCATAATACTGATTACCATATATGCAGTATATTAATAACACACAATATGTATAAAGTATGAATATATGCATAAATGTGACAAATGCACTATACGGTGGTGATCATAGTGTCTGATTTAAGAATTTCAGACCTTGGTGTATAATATATAGAAAAGAAATAAAGCCTTTATTAGGTTTTAAAAGTGTACTAATTGCTATTTATTTAAATTTAAGGAAAAAATGTGTTTGTTACATAAGATAAAGTGAGTTCAAGCTCAACAAGGGGTTCTATGACAGTACTGCAGAACATACCGTGGGTGATGTATCGCAATTTTTTGGTTTGGTTTTAAATACTGTTACACCCCTAGTATTTAAAGAACTTAAACATGAGCAAACTTGTGCATAAGCAGAAATGTTTGAAAATTCTTAGCATGCCCGCATGCAAAAGGTTTGAGTTCACCAGTGGATTAGAAGCCATCAACAAAACCTTTTCCAGTATAACTCTGTGCACTCAAAGTTCTCTCCTGGCTTTAAAACACACACACAGGAACACTGTGTAAATCGCTGGTAAATCTTCTCTTCTGTAGAGGGAATGAAGTAAATAGCTCCAGTGGTAAATGAGCTGAATTAGATTGGCACCACCCTCTTATACTTGGGCCATTAGTGTAAAAGCATTCATTGCCAAAGTTCCCATTTTCACCTCCCCTTTCAGCTGCTACAGTTGACTGTTCTTTCCCAGAAACTCAGGCAGCAGATGTCATTTCTGGAGTTTTGAGAGCTCTTAATGCACCTGTATAATGGGAACGGTTGTACACAGCCACTGTTGGCAGTATGCTCAAGCGGGATTGAGACTGATCCCACTCTCAGGTACTCAGATTTCATGCTGTTTACAGGTTGTCTGATTTCAAGGACTTTAGTGACTGATTTTTTAGAGCAGAGATTGAAATATGTCAGTTGTAAAAACATTGAGGCGTTAGGGAACATTATATTGTAGAAGAGCTGCCAATCATAATTTTACTTGATGAATGGATTGACAGGGTAACCTAACCTGCTTTGTCTTTACCAACAGACACAATTATTGACATACAGTGGGTGTACTGAGCTATAAAATGACTGTTGATAGCATAGCTCGGATAATTTGGACAAATTAGCTAAAAAATCTGTTTATATTGAAATTTCTGACAATAAATTACAGACTTTGGTGTGTTGGCAAAGATTGAGATATTGTTGAGACCTTTTCTAAATAAAAAGATACAGGGCGTGTGTGTGTGTGTGTGTGTATGCGCATGCAAAACCAGTTTCAGCCACAATTGAGATGTAAAAGGGAATCAAACGAATTGTCTTTCTTATTGGCTGAGACTGGCCTTGCATGCGGATCAAACATACCCTTACAGCCCCAAATGGCAGAACCCAAGTCGAGCCCGTCCGGCTCTAGGAAATTCGTCACATAAGGCAGTGTGAATTTTTTTTTTCTGGATCATGTGACTGTCCCAACATGCTTGGCTGTCCCCTGGTGAGACTGTACGAACCATCATAGTCTCACTGGTTGTAAAACAACAAGCAATCAAGACTTGTGAACAAGGCCCATAAAAGCCAGCTATGGCAATGGGTTGGTAAAGGTTGCCAATAGAGAAGCAAAAAGAGGGGAAGAAATGCAGCCTGTAAAGGGGAGAATGGGCCGAGGGATCCATAACTCATGTGAGGTGGGGAATGTATTGAGAAGCGCTGATGTGTGAGAGAAATAAGCTGGCAGTGGCTCAGACACGCTCTTGGCCATCTCTCACAGCCACGGAAAACATCCAAAACACAAGTGTAAAGTATAATAAATTGATGGCGCACAACTCTGCTGGCTCTCCCTACAGCTGCTTGAATTCAAAGATGAATTGCTGATTTAGACTAGGAGGTCTTTTTAGTGTGCCACCAAAGATTGGGCTTACATCTAGAATGAAAAATGACTTTGATGGTTTCTTTTGCCTTGGATGTTGGGTAATACACCCTTATTGTAGATGTGGTTAGCCCACGACAAATGTTAAAGACAGCAAACCAAGATTTAAGCAAATTGAGAGGATTGAGAGATATTTTGATGTGTTTTGGAAGATTTTTCTCAGCAGCAGTTTGTCACAATACTGTGCATGTTAAGAACAACCACTGGAAAAGGAAAGCCGTGGTTTACCCTCCAGGAATGTTTGGGAATAGCAAATGCTATACTGTTTACCATCTAAGCTAGACCAACTCGACCATCATTTGACCAAGATAGTCTTGCTGGTTATAGGGATTGATCACCCCAAAATGAAATTTTGCAGTTCCTGAGACACTCAGCTACCTGTTGCATATTGAGATAATAATGCTCCAAAAATCTTGTGTTCCAGATACACTTGGGACTGTTTGCCTAAGGCTGTGGATTACAGGTTATAATGTTTAGTGTCTTGTATAGACCGATCATTTCTATTCATAATATATTATTAAATTAGATATTTTATAACCATAGAGTGAATCTTGAACACAAAGAAGTTGTATAAAAAGATGTCCCAGAGCCATATAGGTAGCAGAAATCAGTGTAGACAAACTGCATCAATAGAGAGATACTGGAGACTGTCAAACCCTGTTTCCGTAAAGCAGGTGCTAATGAACTGCTGATCTAAACCTGACATCTTTGCCTTTAACCCTCTATTTGCTTATAGACTTCAGAACATCTGTCTGTTAATACGTCCGTAATACCTCATTCTGTCAGGTGTGTCTCTGATTTATGTCATTGATGAGGATTGACGGAATGGGATGTGAATCAGACTCAGTGCACAGAGGCATAAACGAGAGCTGGCCTGCTTAATCACAATCCCCACAGCTGAGAAAGTGGCACATCGCTACCTTTGAGGCTGGCCTATATTTAGACAGGAACCAAAAAAAGGAAAATGTCGCCTAGCACCAGCCAATGTACACACACAGACATACACTAGCCAAAGTTTCCATCCCTACATGATTAGAGCAGA
>JAZGTK010006667.1:0-20482 GCA_036877625.1 Ambastaia sidthimunki | reverse complement strand
ATGTATGTATGAATATGTTCTAAAACTAGACAAAAGCTTGATTTGGATTTGTGTTCTGTAATAGAGATTTAAACTGATACACTGATAAATTATAATGAAACTGGTTGTGTTATTTCACCACTTAATAACAATCAGTCAATTTCACCATTAATAAAGTCACATGCCGCTGAAATTCTTAATGGCTGGGAATCTAGATTTGGAAGGCAAAGCCAAATTTGCCCTTTTAAAACAATATTTTGGATGTTTTCAAGCTGCCTGTCTGCCAAGAATAATAAAAAGCCCTTCGACTCGACCTTATTTCAGGAATGGAGTCCCTACAGTGGGTTCCATTGTAACCTTTGAGATTGTACCTATCTATGATGTCATTGCCATTGTTAGATTTTAACTTAGTCCCTGAGTTTAATTAGTATGTAAGGATTACAACACATACATGCACTTCTATTAACTGCCTCACTTTTAAATGGCTGATTTCTAGAGAAATGTAGGATATTTGCCTAAAAGTTAGTAGTTAAAAAATTGAGCTAATGCAATGAAAAGACCACATTGAGTCAACTCAAACTGAGTTGTCAATTTCCTCATTGCTCAGCTGAACTGAAAGAATCAATTTTCTTAAACTCATTTACAGTGTATTGACATGCGAGTTTAACAGAGAGGTGATCTGACACCTATTTAACTATCAAAAAGAATTTTTTCAAAGGACGGTGAAAGGTCCATTACATAACTAAATCATCTTCTTAAATAACTTAGCTGAGATGTTAGCAAACATTTCACTGCACATTTAAAATGTGTCACTTTAAATTAAAGAACCAATGAATTCTGTCAGATTTAGCCAAGCAGAAGAGTGACGGGCTGAAGAATAACAGCCATGTTCTTCAGTCCGTGACGGAACCGGCACACAACATCTGGGGATGTTTGACAGAGAGGAAAAGTGCAAAAGAATGGTTTTAGTTCAGTAACAATAAAAAATTAATTAACTCCAATGGGACCGTGTAAAACAGGGGGATTGAAAACATTTGTCATTATCATAAAACTGAGAAATTTGAGAAATGTTGTTTTTGCTGCTATTTTTAGACTGTAGATGATTGTGCCATATTGTTGATATCACACAGAACCCATAATTTAGACTCAATCTTATCACTTTGCTTTGCAAGTATTTCTGGGTGTCAACATTATCCTAAATAGGAACAGCTTACCCAAAAATAAAAATGTGTCCTTCCAAATCTGTTCCCAAAATATGCTGCTGTTTCCTATATGACAATTCAGAAATATGTGGAAAAACACTTTGCAATTCTTACCATACAATGAGAGTTCATAGTAACCACATCTGTAGAGCTCTAAAAACCCAACCAAAAAACACCATAAAGCTGTTAAAATGAAGCCATAAAATAATTTGCTGTTCATTACCTTCGTATGAACACTACAAACACTCATTGTGGAGGAAGAACTGCATAAACATTCTTCAAACGTTTCTTTTGTGTCCCACAGGTTTGAAAGAATAATGACAAAAGCAGCTTTTAAATGGTAAACTATTCTTTAAATACTCATATCATAAATATTAAAACAGCGCTGCATGATGAACGCCCACAATGTGTCTCTGTGCACGTTTGAAAGACGCTGATTAGATCTGAAAATAGAGAAACAAATGAGAGACAGAACATCAAATTAGTATGAAAATGACTTGCCTGCTAATTGATAGTGAATTAATTGTGTTCCTTTTAGTTCATGGTTTGCAATTATACAAAATGACAGCGGTTAAGACTGTAGACAACACAGTTCACTCAGACAAACAGATTAACACATCCACACAGACTCTGTTCCATCTGAGCACTTAGACACAGCAGGACACCCTGAACAACATCCTGTGCAGATACACTTAACTGTGTCCATCAAGACAACATTCTCAGAATAAAAGTTAAAGATACTTGGAAAGGAACACAGGGAAAAACAGACAAGTGTGTGGTCCACTCCCAGCGCAGACACGACCAGTTAAACTCAGTAACTCCAAATGAAAGATGTAAACACAGGTTAATACTAAGTGCATAATAAAGATGAGGCCATTTTTTGTCAGATGAGATGCAGTGAATTAAGACCTCTGATCATAACGGAACGTTCAGCTGTTCTATAACAAACTCTCTTCTCAGCTTACCGTACGAGCCAATATTTAAACAGTTTTTAATTGTGTATGTTCATTAACTTACCTAACCACTGCTGGAGGTAATACAACTAGTTTTTCACTCATCCAGTAAATCTTTATTTAAACTAAAGTCACTGAAAATCCGACATGATTGTGCTATCGTTTGCTTTGTTTGTTATTCTTGAACGAAACCCATCGCTGGTACGCTCCAAACAAAACAATTTACCCAAATTTTAAGAATGTTTGTACTTTCAAGGAACTGAAGGGAGAGAATAAACTGGCACTGGAGTCAATCTGGGTCAGACATATTTATAATCTATATAAAACAAAAATGGCCTGTCTGAACCTCACCTTCCCACACTAACAAAGATATGAACAAACCTGTCAATCATAAACTAAACATTAAAGGGACATATCGGGTTTATGATAACAATCTAAAACGAATAACATAACTTAATAACATTGATGAAATTGATCCAGGCATACCACATATATTAAACCTAAAGGCAAAAACTATATTTCCCAAAACAGTAAGTAACTAAAACAGATTTAAAAAACATAAATAAATACATTAAAGTGCTAAAAACAGTTTCATTACTCCAGAACTTGTATGTAAGCATGTTAGATTCACAGTCTAGTTGTATAATTCAGTTCAGAACAGAAACACTCACCTTCTGACTGAAAGTGTTGCTGTTTTCTTTAAACTGCCATGTTTAACCGACTCTTCTCGTTTTCTTCATTTCTGGATGTAGTGACCACTGGCAGCTCTGCTGCTGATGTGAGGAGTGTCTGTGTTCATTTGCATATGGCACATTAATAACCACTAAACCGGTCCTCTTGATCAGAATGTGGGCTGGGCATGTGTGTGGGTGCCTGTGTGTTGGCTATTAAGAGTTGGGCATTGTTATGCAAATGAGCCTCGCAGCCGACAGATTTCCTCAGCTGTTTGCTTTTATCGATATAGCTAATGCAGACATCAAAGTCACCCGGGCCGGGTTCAATCAAAAATGGAAAGGTTATATGTTGTCATGTTCCCTGAAATGTGCTTGATGCTCGCATCAGATAAAATAATTGCCTAAGTGCACATTACAGTGATGCACAAAAATCTGCCCTTCACAGATTTCATCAGTAAACACGTCGCATTCCAGGATCTCAGTTTGGCTGCACTGTCCACCAGTGCATCTGATCACCCGCTGCATATCTCGCGCATCAGCAATAATGCAATTTGCGATACTCAGTACAGATATCGAAATGCAGATCAACGATTTTCCTTCAGGATCCAGATTCACACTGGATTCACATTAGACTGGAAAATAAACACAGTTCCGGATTTGTTGATGGTACCAAGTAAGCGAAAAAGTCCCTTAGACCAAACATTTATGTTTTAATATCTTCAAAACTAAATAGAAATATTCACAGAAGTGCGATTTAGCAGCTTACCCCATTAAACAAACACTGGACAAAATATTGCGGTATTAGCCATAATACTGAGTGACAGATGAATTTGTACCAACATACCAGTTCATTTAAACAAACAGCCCTTGACATCAACAGCATAAAACATGGGAAGCATATTCTCATTAAAATGTTCATAATATTTATTTTGCTATCTGAACTACAAGTGATTGTGTGGTTTGTTGCATTTTATTTTTTGCGTTTGACATTTTTTCCTGCTGTCTGTGAACAGAATCCACCAATTAAGAGCCACTGCGGTAGAGATTCATTTTTGAAGCATGTTTTGACCGAGGTGGTTAACCAATAATTCATTGGTCTTCTCACTATACTGAAACTGATATGAATACATAAAATGAGCAATTACCAAGAAATGTTCTTGTGGATGTATTTTGAACATCTGCTAATGGCAGCTCTACTGCGGCTGTATTCAGCAGTGACATCAGCTGGCCAAGCAGCCCTGGCAGGTAAGCAAAATTCACAACAGACGGAACAAGCTCTAATGTTCATTTTTTAAGTGCATTAAAGCATCCAAAAGACCAAAATCTTCCTCCAGTAATCCTTATTTAAAATCAAATCAACCACATTCGACATATCAGTACTATTATGTTTGTGCATAGCTGATTTTTTTAAATTGTAAAGTTGTAATTTAAATTTTAATTTAAAATTAGCGTGTTTATCATATAATTTCTCCACTGGGAATTAAACCACGTCTAACCAGTGGCTGAGATGCTGCTGGGTTTGAGTGACTTGGTCGTCATGGAAACTATGCTACGTGACAAGTCAGAACTGACAATGGCCGTTAGTCCCGGGCCTAGTAAGTCTCACACTCAATGTCTCCAGGGTCAAAATTTTGTCTCGAGTCCCAAGCAAATATATCTGTGACTTTAATGTTTGCGTTTACAAGCGTAGCTATATTTATATGTCCAATTACGTACCCTAACTCTGCCCATCAGCTTCCCCAACCCACCCTTCACACAAAAGCCCTTAAGCATGAGTCTCTTTCCTACAGCAAACAGAACAAAAAACCCAGTTGTTTCATTCCAAAATATGTGACGCTAGGCGGGCACACCATGTGCTAAGGACCCCTTCCCTCCTGAACCCCCCACTCTGCTTCAGGCAGGTGAAGCTTCACTCTTGATACCTGGAACGTCTGTCTGTGTTCAAGTCCCTCAAGTGTGTAGCATGAGCTTTAATTAAACATGTGGGGTTTCAATTGCTCCCAGATAAAAGGCGCATTCGCTCCTTGGCCAGAGCCGTCTCCAGTCCAGTCATTCATATGTAATGTGAGTGTTTGTCAGGAGGGGCACAGAGAGCATCTGTGCTATTGAAAGCACAGATTGGGACCAACAGGCAGGGATGCGTTACATTGAGCTCTGTATAATGAGAGTTATAATTATGAATATGATCAAGGATACTGTATGACTAAAATAAAGAAGCAGAATTCATTGGAGACAATCACAGACTACATTACATTGTTGCACATGCCAGCCGATAGCCAGACTTTACTAATAAAGTCTAATATATAATGAAATGTTGATTGTGTTTTGCATTGTTATTTAACTGATTATAATCATTATATGCACATTGTTGTCACACTATATAGGGTAAGTTGTCACAATGGAACGTATATTTATAACAATAATTATAAATAAACAAATATTATAAATAATAAATGTGTAAAATTATAACATTTAAATCCCAAGTGACAATTTGCCCCAGTAAAATGTGACTTGCCCTTGACTGATAATTTGAAATATACTAACAATTTATTTAGAAAAATTAAATCTATCTTTATTATACAGCTGACTCTTTCCTGAATGTATTGCACTCACTGAATCAAACAGCTATAGTAGAAAAATAACATTAGAATTGAAGTTTACAGTATAACATTTGCGACAATTATTCCAACTTAAGAGGGTTTTAAACTAGGTCTTTGAAACCAGCATACATAACATATCAATAACACTTGCAGTCTGGCTTCAGTAAGAAGGATATCCTTTTAATCTGATCCAGGATGTTTGTGTTAAATCTCCCCTGTTCAGTTGCATCCATGTTACAAGAACAATGATCAATTTAAACCCACTCATCTCCGCTACATATCAGGTCATCCCTAAGAAAACAAGCCCATAAGTGTTGTGGTCAGCAGGGCTGTAAACTGGGGGGAGGCATTGACAAGCTCTGGAGATTGATGGTAGCCAGTCACAGGTCAGAGAGAGAACCACAGGTCCAGCCAGACACATTCATGTATCTCTCACCCAACACCGCCTTGCTCATGTAAGCTCCACCCTTCAGTACTCATCCAGCTCTTGTGGGTGAGGTACGGTAGTGTCATCGAGGCAAACGGCCAAAGCAAACATACCGCAAAATCCCTTTCTACTGTAAACATGACCTCAACGTAACTTACAACAATACCGTTACAACAGGCCGATCACAGGAAGGAAGCAACCCCATCAGCACTTAAAACAAATCAGCCTTATGGGGTCTTGGCTCACTGCAAGACCCCACTGTCTCAAAGGACACAGTCTTTATTCACAGATCAAGCTTCCGTGACAAGAATCTTAACCGGGTGGAAATTGCTTAAGTGGTCTTGGATGAAAGCCATTGAAAGTCCCACTTAAAGAACACATTGTATCTTATATTGCAGGAAGCAAGAAACAACAGCAGGAAAAATAAAATAAAAAACATGTTTCTGGAGCACATATTACATCTTTAAGTGATACAAAGTATCACAGGTATTCCTTGAATGTCTGATTATGAAACATTATCCAAAATGAAATTTCATATAAAGAATGAAAAAATATTACAATCCAAAAGCCATGTGCCAATAGAGATCCACCAAACCTGCATGATGTCTTTAAAATCCAAAATATCAGACACCTTCAGAGAATCTGACGCAGACCATCTCAGACTTTAATCGACACCTGTGAAACTTAATTTAAACTTTCAATAAAACAGATCTTTGCAACTCAAAACACTAAACATAAAGGCTAAATAAAGTACAAAGAAATGAACTCTCATTCTCATGTTCTGTTAGAACTAAAGATTACTTGCAGGAACTAATTCTAAGTCAGAGAAGTTCCTTGTAACTCCAAAACCAGCACCGGGATGATGCCTAAAACACATCCTTTCTTCTTCTTCCTCTAACAAGACACACAGCGTTTCTATGCCACAATTCTATCAGGCAAAGTCTTGTCTGAAATTATTGCGTCTGCGACCTGTGATAAATTATACTGATAAGAGGGCGAAGGTTACTTGAAATTGGGAAGAGTGTAAGAGAAGAGTGATGTCGATGTGGACAGTCCTTTTCAACAATGGCAATTTGTAGACCATTAGGAATAAATCTAGAGTTTTTAGCAGCCTGCTGTCAACACGGCACAACAGTTAAAGGCTTTTAGTGAAAGTACCAATGGCAGTGCAGATTGGAGATGGTTGGTTTAAAGCCAGAGGGGGTTATGAATAATCGAGGGTCATCTGTGGAATGGGAAGGGTATTAATATAATGACCTACTCTGTCCATATAGGTAACAATTATAGAATACAGTACAACAAAATGTGCTGTGCTATCAGTACAAGTGGAAAAATTACTTTATTTGTATTATCCAACAAGCAATGAGTGTTAATGCAAATATGGAAACATGGCACAGATGAAGAATTAAATTTAAAAAAATTGAAAAAACTGTAGGTTTTTTACTGTTATCTATCATTCTATGGACCCAATAGCCTTAATGGGATATTACAATAGTTACATTAGAACTACGTAACCAAACAGTGAAGAGTTACAGGGCTGATCTTAAAACTAATTTGGAAAGTGTCATTTGGACAGTCTGTGAAAAAAACTGATGTATCTGGGACATTTGAATCAGTGCTCCTCTCCCAAAAGCCAGAAGGTCCTCAACCGACCCTTTCCCTGAAATAAAAGAGGTGAATGCAGTTTAGACGCTTTGAAACTGTTGTTGGGAAGAAGCAAATGAGATCTATTTATAGGTTCTTACCAGCTGTGCCTCATTACTGAATAAATATTTCCTCTCGTTCAGAAATTGTTGCTATGTAACTTTTTGGTTATGAATGTTTAATTGCCTTGCGTGTGTACAGCCTTGTCTGTAATTATGATGTCATTTTATTAACGGGTTTC
This sequence comes from Ambastaia sidthimunki, assembly GCA_036877625.1. NCBI lineage: Eukaryota > Metazoa > Chordata > Actinopteri > Cypriniformes > Botiidae > Ambastaia > Ambastaia sidthimunki. Next base: position 12,762 of record JAZGTK010006667.1, on the reverse strand, counting down.
AGTAAGGTTTTGTATCACATGGCCAGCACAAGTAATGCTGACGTAATAAAAAATCACATCAAGTGTCGAGTGACTAAGATGTGATAAATGTGATAAATAACTTTGCTGAAAGCAGGCAGTGAGTTTCTACAGTGACAGTGTCAAAGCGTGACAGGACCATCAGTACCTTCATGTGGATTTCACCTCTCGGATCACAGATGAACGTCTTGAAAGTGTCAAGAAGAGACTTGGTAGAACTGCTTATGTGGATTTTCAGTGCTGGAGAAGGTCACAAAAATGTTATGATTGTCAAGCATTTGTATGTGTCCACAATTTTACAAACAAAGGCTGGTCATAAAGTGCACAACCTGGCTGAAAAGACCAGGGAGAGAGTTAAAAAGACGGTATAAAGCAGCTTTAAACACATCACATTTAAAATGCTTCTCTGACAAATCTTACGTAATCCATACGTCTCCATTCTAGAGGCGGTGTTCACAGTGTCTCCAAATAAACAGTAACGTGGCATTTTCAGCCCCACAACCCCGGCGACACAGGGCCCTGTAATATACAACATGTAATATACAAAATAAAAATTATTTTTATTTTCATTCAATCCTGTATTAATAATACTACAGTTGTACTATGATGTATTTTATTTATACAGTATCTAATGTGAGACAGATTTGAGTATATCTAAGCCCTCGGTTATTTACAAACCCCAATAACATTTATCGTTGGCAGTGGTGTTTCTATGGCAAATTTTTGGCCTCTGTGTGAGTTACTTTTATTATTGCTGTTTTGTGCTGCATTATGCACACAGGGCTTAAATATATAGATTATATTTATAATTTCAGGGCTGTTTAATTTCACCCTTTGTATTAGTTTTTCGGCAGCTAACCGTTTAGGCCAAATTTTGCGAACACGGAGGCTGGAAAATCAAGTGGTGATATAAACTGGAGTACTGAACAATCAAAGTTGAGTGGGAACAAAGCTTTGTACAAAGCTTTGATGGGGGACGAGAGAATTTATTAAAGTGGCTCTTGTGGACAAAAGATATTTATTGTAGCTCCTGACCTGGCTGGGCTCCACTGCTGGAAGGTTAGGCCAAGTGCTTTACTCTATAGTTGTGCCTCCTTTATCAAATAAGCACAAATGTTCCTCCAACTCAACCAGCGGCCCGGGGCCAACTAAAGGGCCCCAACAAACTTCCAAGGCGGTGTCAAGACGTTATTTAATAAGAAATTATTTAAAATAAAACTAAAACAACTAAACTCCTGAAGTCAAAAGGTTGAGATCCACTGCTCTAACCTAAATACACTCCGGCATATTACCATAAATACACTCATATCTTGAGCTTTTATCAGGTTGATTGGGGGTCATGCAGGGAAGTGAATGTACTATGAATGCACCTGAACTCTCAAGTTAGTACCTGAATGGACTCCGATACGGACCCTCAGCTGCTGTTGAGGTACGTGTGGACTGTGGAAGCTCCTCATTCCCTGCACTATAGCTAACGACATTCTAGCGATTTCTTTAGCATGCTCGAGTCCATTTCTTATTGGCAGGCCCGACACAACCATATAAGCATCACCGATGGTTTCTACCTGTATACGACACAGAAGCAACCTATAGGTTACTATGGATTTTACCACTTTGGCACTATAGTGTAGCATCTGTGCTTGGTCACAATGTGTATTTGAGTTTGATATACCTTGTAAACGTTATGATTGTCAATGATATTGTCGAAATATGTGTACAGGTCGTTCAGCACATTTACAACCTACAGGAAAACAAACAAGAATGGTCAGATTATAGCTGTCAGCTTATGGATAATGTTTAAAAATGTAAACACAAAAACAGTTGTCAACTAGTTTACTAGTTGACTCAAAGTTTACTATTATTACACACGTACACTTATAAACTAAAAATGGGGCCAATTTAGTTCCAGCTAGTATAAAACAGCACACTTACAAGTATATTACTACTAGAACTTACTACAATACACGTGAAATAAGATTCAGTATACTTGTATAGTATGAATATAAGTTTACTTCATTTTATAAAGGCTGAGTCATTTTTGAAATGCTCATAAACTGCTGCAGTGCTGGCAGGTGAAACGTTTCCTGGAGGTTTCTCATCACCTGCATTGGCGTGAGGGAAGCTGACATGGCGGTGAAACCTTCAATGTCACTGAAATAGATGGTGACGCAGTCGTAGGTCTCGGCTGTGACTGTCTTTCCCGCTATGAGCTGTGCAGCCACAGGTCTAAAAATACCCACAACACACACAGGCACTTTAAAAAAGACAGGTTTAAAAACAGAGAACATCATGACTCTCGTCACATACTCGTGACGGACAGGTGTGGGTAAACATTTAGTAACAAGAGAAAGAAAAAACAGACGGCTTTAAAGAGCAAAAATAATTTGCACGTAGCACTGAATCAACATTTTTATGGACATGATATGGAGTGGCTCGTTACCGTGGCAACATCTGTGTCAGAAGCCCCTCTGCCCGCTTCTTCTCTTCCAGGAGTTGAGCGGTTCTCTCACTGACTATCTCCTCAAGATTACACGCATACTGCTCCATACGGGACAGCAGGTTATCCAGAATGTTCTCAGACCCTCTGAAACACACACACACACACACACACATACAACAAATACAACAACACACACACAACAAATACAAAATAAATGTAATAACACACAGAGCCGATGTATTAACTATGCAAACAAGAGAAAATAATGACTGATTTAACTTCAGTAACTTTACTAATATCTTAAGTTACTTTAAGCTACTCTGAGATAACTAGCAGGCAAAAATAAGCTCATTTTGCCTTCTCGTGCTTTAGACATGCATGAACATCTACAACACTATTTGCCAGAAACCTAGAAGACTGTACAGTCAGAAATTTAGAAGCTCTTTGTAAAAAATAATTAACTAGATGCAATTATGCTACTATGAATTGTTTTATAAGAATTGTGAGTCATCCAAATAAGTCAAAGCCTTTAGAAGATTAACTAAAAGCCATGAAACAGACTGTTTCTAATCCAACTAATTACATTTTTACTTACTAAAGAAAATGTAAATGTTTTTCTTTTCGTGCAAAAGTTGCCGCCAAGTTGCCAATGTGTTGTTAGTAGGGTGAGTAAATCTAAAGTTTTTTATCACCTGCTTTACTGTTCATCAGGCGAAAATTGTAAGTTGTTAAGAAACTAGCACAGCTCTTCCCAACAACCCACAACATTTTAGACATCAATCATGTCCTTATTGCATTTGTTTATGTTCTGAATCTATTCAGAATCCTCTAACTATGAGCAGTATTTAAAGTGCTTCTCTAATAATCTTTGCTAATAATGTTACACTGGTCAGGTAGGCAAAAATAACCATGTGGAACAGAATTTGTTGTGTCAATTCCACATATTGTTTCCTGTCAATCTCTCTCTCTCTCTCTGGACCAGAATAAATGTTTAGTGTGATACGCTGTGACAGTGTTGCTCTCATGGGCCTCTGTGCTTGCTGGGCTGTGTGTCATTGGTCCCCAGAGTTCTCGTATCGTGTCTGTGTTTGTATACCTTATTAAGCCCTGTCATCTGTAAGCATAATTAATGATCTTTGTGTCTCTGCCCTGTTTTTCTTTATTACCTCTAAAGCCCTCGCTAGTCACAACTACCCTCGTTTAAGCTGAAACAAGAGGAAGAATGAGCCACTGTTTCAATATCCAAAGAGAGAGAAAGAGAGAGAGAGAGAGCTGTATTCATGTCTCAGCACTGCTTGGGAAAGATGCTTTTAATCAGACTTCTCAATGTTAACACTGACATCACTTGGGAATCGTACTTTACAAGTGGGGAAAATTATATCAACAGAAACTCTAATAAAAGCACAGAGTGCACGGACGACCATAAAAGTCATTGTTTTGCTCTCTGTTTGGTCAGTGTTATGTATGTGCCAGTCACCAGCCGCCAATCAAACACTATTTTACAATGTGTGACTCAACTGGTACAACATGGTGGCGGCCATGCCAAGGACAAGGGTTCAATTTCCAGAGAGCACATATAGTAATAAGAATATACTCTGAATGCTATAGGCTGACCGATTTGGAAAGCAAGACCTGAAAGGCCATGTAAAGGTCACTAGTCAATCAGTGTGGATGACTAGATTATATTTTTTCAATGTTTTAATGCTGTAGCTTTAACTAGCATGCTAGCAGTGTGGTGTGCTTTAGCGGTTAGACAGTTTGCATGGTGAAACCCTGTCAAAGAACAGCTACACATGCATTGGGGTGTGAATTGTGAATGGTGTTGCATTTTTAAAGTGGTTTCAGGGTAAATTCAACTTTCAAAACAGCATCTTTCAAGACCCCTCCTATTGTTCTTTAGGGTTCTCTGTAAATAGCCCCAAGAAAAGTGTCCAGCAGGGTCAGCTGAACCCAGAACTCGCCTTATTATTCAGGTCTTCCATAAGTTCCATAAGTAAGTTGACAAAACTCAGAGGCTTGTTTCTAGTGCCGGGTACCTCTGAATTATGACTGAAATTAATCCAAGTTCATTTAAATGAAATGTCCCAATGATTCACTGAAATGAATCAGACTACCCAGAATTCAACTAGAAATATGAACGTGTTTTTGTTCTGATTCATGCTACACTACTAACCCATTAGGGCAGAGTTTCTTGATGGCAGTTCTAAGCGAGGAGAAGTCTGGTCTCTCTGCAGGTTTCTCTCTCCAGGAGAGGACCAGAAGGTCCTCCAGCCCCTCCTCGCATTCCGCTCTGTCTGTGTGCGGCCTCAGAGGGCTGCAGCCCCCTGTCCTGACCCTCTCCACGATCTCTGAGAAAACAAAAAGATCAAAACATTTCCACTCCTGGATTTCACAGTTGTCCCTCTGAAGTCGTTTACTTTGTTATCAAGAGTGCCTCTCTTGGAGGGTCTTATTACCTCTTTGAGTTAGGGGTTATAAAGAGAGGAAGTGTATTGTTGTACCTCTAGCACTGAATGGACTGCTGGGGATGTAGAAGGGCCCTCGGCGATAAACTACCTCTTGAGCGATGATGGCAAAACTGTAGACGTCCCCTTTCTGGGTGCCATTAGCAGGCATCGACTGCCTCAGTAGCTCTGGTGCCCTCCACAGCAGAGCTAAGAAAGTAAACACACAAACAGTAGCGCACACATATTAAGAAACACAAAGAACTTAACTAAGTTAAATCTTAATACATCTCACATATAATTTAACCCAACTTACAAACATACACTACTATAAAAGTGTATGTAGTGAAATGTAACTATTTATGTCTGCGTTGGTGCTAATCCACCTGCTGCTAACTAAGCACATAATGCACAATAAATAAACAGTTTTCATTTACTGTAAATACTCTGGTGTTTTATCAGCCTCATATCAGCCAATCAACCACTTTTTTTTCCTCAGCATCATCCAATAAAAAAGCCATATCCATCCACTAGCCTTTAGAACCTTTATCTACTACAAAGACCTTTTGTGCAACAGAATAGTTCTGTGGATGTTAAAGGTTCTTTATGGAACCTTACAGCCCAACAAAGAACCTTTATTTTTATGCAGACATCGAACTGCTTTGTAAACTGCTTTTCTTTCATTTGTAAGTTGCTTCGGATAAAAGCGTCCGCTAAATGTCTAAATGTAAATGTTAATGTAAAGTTCGCAAACCCTTTATTTTCCCATAAAAAACACGGTCAAATCTCTCCTATTCTGAACATGGGATGAAAATGCATTTGACCTGCTCACCGGTCCAGTGGTCCTGCTCGGTGTCTGTAAGCCTGAATGCATTAAGTCCAAAATCAGTGACCTTCAAGACAAAGCGACTGTCCACCACACAGCTGGATGAAGAGAGGTGACCATGGGAGTGCAGAGGACTGCGGTGCAAATAGTCCATACCCTACACCAAAGTCAAAATCTATCCATCACTACTGTTATCCATCACTATCCATCTGTATACTACTGTCGGCAAAATCAATGAACCGCAATGTGAGACACACACAATGACCTTTACGATGTCCAACATGAGGGAATACTTAAAGTTCCAGTCCAGCTTGATAGACTCATTTTTCAAAATGTCCTGCAAAATTTGGGAAGAAAACCATCTCAATTCACATGGAGGAACACGGCACTTGATGTATAGCATGGCACATTAAGCTTGAATAGCAGTGTTTCAATATCTACAAAATAGCACACTTCAGCTTTGAGTCCATCAGTAACTCAGAAAGGGAGAAATTCTCTTGTTGTGGTGGTAGTACCTGCAGGGTTCCTTTAGGGCAGTACTCTGTGAGAATGCACGGCTGAGGGGTCTCCAGGCAAGCTCCAATAAATTTACAAATGTTATGGTGCGTCAGATCTCTGCACTGAAACACACAAACGCACACCCTCAGAACTGTCACGGCGTTGTTGTGACAAAAGAAATTAAAGCCAGTGCTTGAGTGCACACTGCGACATGAATAAATGTGAATGCATTTGTGGATGTTCTGAACAGACGTCACCTGTCTGAGTTCAGTCAGCAGTCTGCTGTTCACGTGAGCGTTCTTCAAGTTCAGAAAGCAAACAGAACAAACTGTCCCCTTAACCGCAAAGGAGAAAGAACATTGTTACTTTAGCAAACCACAGTTGGGCAATTACGTCTTTTTAGCATAATTGTCTTTTGTATGACACAATGTTGCAATGCAGGTAATGCATTAAGAGATGCTGTCGAGATAACTTTACTTTGTAGACTGCAGTTGTGTGTGCTGACGGCTTGTCCTGCATGCTGCAGATGATGGACTCCAGCGACGCCTGGATGGATTTGGATCTGTGGGACTGAATAAAGAAACATTTAGTTCACGGTCCACATATTGCGTTGTTGTGCATCTGTGTATAAGCACCTGTGTGTGCGTGTGTGTGTGTGTGTTGTGGCACCTGCTGTGTTTAAAATACCATATTTAAGCCTGACTTTAGATCAGTGCAAAAGCTGAAAGGTGACACAGTGTCCATGTTACATACAGGTATTATTACTGTGTAAATATAAATATAGCCATGACATAATAACCAGTTGATATGATTGTAATGTAAACCGTGATACAGAAAGTGACTTTAATCAATCCTGTCCAAACCTTTGCTGGAGGAGCTGAGCTGTGAGGCTCCATCATTATGACATCATCAGCATTGACGCTCCACAGAATCCTGGAAGCATCTTCCTGCAGTTTAAACTTCCTGATAACAAACATTCACATCATCTGAAGACTGGAGAAAGTCTGACTTATGTCAACAAAGCAACAATTTAACCCTAAAATCCCAAAAGAGTGATAAAAGAATTGCCTAAACGATGAGATGTAAACCTGAGCTTTATTATTCTGGCTGAAATGTTCTGACATCCATTAACTATCAAATCCAAAACAAATATAATAGCGTAAGTAACATACAACAATTTACAAAAATCTCAAAGAAATACTTGCATAGCATTAAAAAATTACCTGTATAAAACACAGATTGTCAGGGTCCCCATGGCCACCAAACCAGCAATAATCCCCAGAGCAATCAAGAATTTTCGTTCTATAAAAACATGCATTAATATTTTGCAGATATATTGGGTGATTAACATTCACTTTGGGTATTGAAAGTATCATTTAAGTATTTGAAGGATGACACAGCAAACTTTAAACTAAAACAACAGACACTTTCAGTCACCTGTTCAGCTGATAAAAGAATTATTATTTGGTTTCGTAAGTCCGTCCTGACTTTATTACTTCTACCTGTTAGCTTGGGGGGACTCAGGCAGTGAATTGCTGAGAAATCTATATTGCTGTTGAGTTCTTGCAGGCATTAGTACATTATTTAAGACATTATTCGTTCTGCCCTTTTTAATCACAGAGAGGGAATGGGGCAATGCCACAAGACTGAATTTTTGATGCCGTGTACAAAACGCATGAAGTGGACTCGCATACACAGAATATAGAAAGACGGGTGTGAAGGGGGTACAGAGGGTTTGGGTGACACAGGGGTGAACAGGGCTGATGTAAACAGCAAATATGGGCATTTGGTGCCCCCTGCTGGAATTGCTGAATAATGGCCTCTGACTGGTTACCTGAACTATTTGATGAGGTAGAACTGGGGTAATTAATTCTTATAGTTATATATTTTAACATTTGTATTTAGCTATTATTTCCATTTTCAATTGGTCTATTTTTAAGTAGTTAAGCCTACACTCTTTGAACCAAAAGAAAAGGGGAGAGGCCCCAAAAATGTTAAAACAAAACTTCCAGGCTTTATATCCAGTTACTGTCAGTTTGTAGTGCTCTGAAAAAATTATCAAAAGTGGACCAGCAGTGAAATGCAGTCATGAAATCTCTAGTACCCAGATAGATGCAGAGTTCTCCTCTGAAGCCACAGTCTGGAGAGTCTTTAGGTGGGGTTGTCCGACCTCCCGGCCAGCTTATGTGCACCCCATTTACGGCCTCATATTTTTTGTTAGTCCCAAAGTAGTTTGCAATGACCTGTATGAAGAACCCAACAGCTCATCAATAAATGTCTCTAAATAGATCTGTAGAGCTGGTATCAGATGAACTGGTTGTGTGGAGAGCATAACGTAGCGTCTTACCTGAAACTGGTAATTACCACCCTGGAGATGTTTCATCATGTAGGCTGACTCACGATCTCCATTTGCATCCATAGTTACTTCCCCCTGGATGCCTGTGTTAAAAAGCACATCGCATATATGCAAATACAAATCCAATACAGTGCGTTCAAAGTATACATTCCACAAAACACTGAAATCTTTCAGTTCAAGTGCTGCTAACCTGTAATTGTCCTGTTCCACATTCGTCTAGTGATGGCGAAGCCATCATACGGGTCTCCATTTTCTGCCAAGGTTTCGTTTAATGCCTGAGCATAAAGCCAAACGCTGTCATGAGCTATAGCTGCTAGCACTGATACCTGCAGATGCAAAACAAGAAACTTTGTTTGAAAATGACACCTGGAAAATATAGTTATTGAAAAACACCATGTGAGTAGTTTCAATTAATGTAAAGGTTCTAGCGGTAATTTGTCATCATTCCTGTCCTTTTCTAACACCCACCTTTTCATTTGGGGCATATGTATAGCCAAAGTCCTTTTCTGATCTTTTGATCACGCTCTCTGAAAAAGCCTGGTACTGTTCACCACTGGGTTTATACAGAGACAGGAAAAACAGGGACCGATAAGCTTCCCTTGCCACCAAATCAAACTCATCGCCTGGGAATTACAAAATAATGCATTCTTACTACCAAATGACATGGTATTCTGTCATAAGTTAACAAAGCCATTGTTTCCACCTTGTTTCCAATCAAAACTGCCAAACAACTCCTTTTGTCTATATGGTTCGAAACAGAAGAAAACAAAATCTCCGCTAGTCTGGCCTTTCTCGTGAGCTTCAATAAGCAGACGGCGGACCACCTCCCCACGTGCTGATATCACAATAACTGCAGAGGAAAAGTGCAGAGAATTTTTTTAAATTGACTGTTTTATTTCTCTGCAGGTTCTAAAAAATCTGGTTTGGCAACAACCTGAAATTTTAGCTGACATGCAAATGAAATTTTCCTCTTACTGCGAGAGACTTGAGTGATCTCGGCTAAAACCTCGGACCAAAGTGACGAAGAGTTTTGCGAGGAAGAGCCACGAATTTCTAGATACTCGGCCACTGTGATGTTATTGAGCTCTGCTTGATACCTTTAGAAAAAACAAGTTTTGATTCTACCTTGTTTTACATACAGTAGATAAACGTTTTTACTTCTTAACAGTTAAATGACTATATAATAGCTAATAGAAAACAGATGAACATTTACAAACAAAATATTATTTTTATTAAATAATCTTACATTATTTACATGTCTCAAACATGCACACACACACACACACACACACACACACACATATATATATAGTGCTAGGTGTATATATAGCTATAAATATGCTGAAAGGATTGAGAGTTGATATGATTACATTAAATTCACACTGGATTGTTCACCTCAGTTTCATGGACACACCTGATGCCCTCAGCTGGAATATTCCATGCAGGTTTGCTGTCGTAGACGATGCCAATGTGTTGCCAGCCAAACTGTTTGCAGATCTCCACAAAAAAAGCTCCCAGTTTAGTGAAAGGCCCAAACACTCTTGTTAAAGTCGGGTAGGCCTGAAGTCAATGAAGCAAGAACGGAGTACAAGACATTTAGCAGACACGATAAAAGAAACACATTATACAACATGTGCGAGAATATTAACGGTAACATACCGTTTTATCTAGAAACTGTTGCTCAGCACATATGGGACTGATGACCGCGACGTTCCAGTATGCTGCTAGTTTTCCAGTCACTGCGCAAACCTTAAATAAGAAATGAGTAAGAAATTACATTTTCCATTTGCCTCTTAATGAACTTTGATGATGATATCTCGTGACTAATGAGATTATAATTATTTCAGTAATTACCTTCTGATAGCCCTTCACTGCATTAAAAGCCAATCTCAAGTTTTAATTAGAATTGTGCTCTTGTAGAAGACAGCTATCTTTATTTGACAGTTCATTGTCTTGAGTGATGATATAATGAGCAAGGAACTGTTATTTCTGACACGTTCTGTTGTAAGTAGCTGTATTTGTATTATTTATTCTTATGGTCAATCGTCTGGGGGATGATGCTCGTGAAAGACACGTACGTTTGAGCAAGACGGCCCGATGAAAGCGCTGTACGCGTGTTTGTGGTAAAGCGCTCCAATCTTCCCTGGACCTCTCAGATCACTGCATTCATCATCCACATAATGATAGTCCAGCTGATGACCTGATACAAACCATTCAACAACATATGCACTGATACTCCCTACATAATATATACCTTTAGTGTATACCTACATTACACCTACATTTTAAATAGTCAGTAATCAAAACAAAAGATTTTTTTTTGAAAATGTTACTTTGGAATATGGCAACTCAGCAATGATATACAGACTAGTTTTTATTTTAAAAGTATCGGTTCAATGTCAACAATAATAATCATGTTTTATTATCAATATCCTCTTATTAATTTTATTATCAATATCCTCTTATTAATTGCTTGTTTATTTATTTGTTTCTATATTTAAGGAATTAGCATTTATAGTCTATGAACATGAAAATAAAATTAAAATTGTATTACTTATGCATTAATACAATGATATAATTAAAAATATATGTTCATCTGTTTAACATAAGTTTGCTGACCTTGCAGGAGGTCCGGACTGCTGTTCACAGCACTGACAGCAATGAGCGCTCCAGCCCCAACCCGGCCAGCACTGAAAGGACTGGAGGTGTTGGGCATGGAGATCAACAGAGTAAATCTGGTGCCCAGACCAAGAGGAACCAAAGCCATCAAATAAAGCAGTGAGACAGGAACTCTCCACAGAAGCTCTCGTAACTCTGACATATTACACACAAAAAAATAGTTTAGTTAGCTTTGTAAAAATACTTATTGCATATATTATATAACATATCAAACCATATATATATATTATAGAAAGTGACAGCAAACCAAAGATGATGGAACTTTGCTCAGAATTACCCGCGCACAATTACTTCAACCAAACAAGTTAAGGTTCTATATGGGGCTGTATGGTTCCATAAGGTACTTTTAACACCCACAGAAACTTTCACAAAACGAGTATGAAAAGGTAAGAAGGAAATGGTTCTTTTAAGAACCTTTGACTAAAACAGGTTCACACAGGTGTAGCGTATGAGCATCACATTTACTGGAACATGTTCCACGATGTTTGACAACGTCTTGATATATAATTTGTAATTGTTTTGCTTAAATATATTTTTAAATTCATATACATTCAAACCTCTTAAATACTAAGAAAGTATAAGAAATACTTTGGTTGAAATAGTTTTTGCGATCACGAGCCTTTAACATCTAGTACACACAGAGATATATATATATATCTATATATCGAGAGACCCTATACAAAACATAATTGAAACTAAAATACTCACCACTCATTTCAGAGTGAATCCAGCTTCAATTCAGACACGCTGCTTGTTCAGTCAAACACAGAACAAATCAAGAATCAAAACTTAAATAAGAAACTACCTGGATCCGGGGTGGGAAATACATCCAGTGACGAACTGTGGCCATATGGTTTTGCTCTGAAAGCAGCCATCCACAAGAAAGATTTCCCCAGAGTGACTGTAAATCAAGGGTCCCACATTAATAAAGCTCTGTATGTCAGGCTCTGCTGCTTCTCTGACGTTTGTTTATCCAGAGTAGTGTATGAGTAAACATTGGCCTGGAGACGTCTATGGGAATTCTCATGTCCCCAAGACCTGGAAAAACATGATGTGTTTGTCTGTTAATACTCCGGGTGACAGCATATCATTTTGTTTACTTACATTAAGGATTTTAAGTCATTTTTAGTCATGTTTGTAAACATTAATGTGAGATCTAGCTTCATTAAATAACGTCTTGTTAGGAAGGAGGAATTTCCCGTGTCTCTGTGTTAAATATACAGAAATATGTCACACAGAGACTAATTTTGTAAGCTACAGATTTTGTACAATTTTGCTACAATTTTGTAATTTCTACAGATCAAGACTCTAGGAAATATGGCGGCCACAGGATTTAGGGCAAGAAAGAGTTCACGCAGTAAAGGATCAAATAAGAACCAAAAGTTTAGCCCCAAGCACACAGTCCTGCACTTACTGTTGAAGGACTGTATCATGAGAATGTCTCTGATGTACCAGCCAGTTTCACAAGACACATTTCAAACCCTCGTGGTAAAAAACAAAA
>JAZGTK010006666.1:0-19024 GCA_036877625.1 Ambastaia sidthimunki | reverse complement strand
TATAAGATCAGCACAGACATCTTGCGACATACAGGGGCACCGGTGATGTAAATGACCTTTATTATTTGGACAGAGAATCATCTGTTTACAAAAAAACAACACATAAACCGGACATAATAAACCCCACGGCACCTTTTAACATCCCCCTCGCATGATCCTCTCATCCATTGGCCACAAACCCTCATCGTGCTAAAAAGCACCCGCTTTCAAAAGTCACTTGGAATATCTAACTATATTTCCCCAGAAGCTCTGTCTCCATTCTCAGTATTCCAGCACACCACAAAAGCCCTTTAGTCCAGCTCAGAGCTGGAGGTCTTCCTCTTTTTCTTTTTGCTGTGTTTCTTATGTTTCTTCTTCTTCTTTTTCTTCTTAGACTTGTCCTGTAAGTGTAAATGTGCTAAGTGTTATTTGCGAGAACCCATTTTCATATTTGCATGGGTCAGAAAAGGTAAAAGCTCTTTATTTTAATGAAGACTTACTGTAATCTTCTCCTTTTCTTCACTACTGTGTTTTTTCTTTTTGGACTCTCCCTAAAAGAACAAACAGAAATTTGTGGTTCAATGAAACATTAAAGGAAAAGCATTTATAATTTAAAATTCTATAAACATGCACAACAAAAACAGTTTTTGTCAGTAAATGTCATCGTTTTGTACTTGCATGTTCTTCAAAAGCTCATTTCATGTGTTTTGCTGATGAAGAAACGTCACGTGTGTTTGTGTGTGCTTGAAAGTCACATGTTGAGGATCCTGTGAACTGTTTCTTTAAGATCACAAGGTTAAAACAGCCACTTACGTCTATATCAGACTCGTCTGAGGATTCTGAGTGATTCTTCTCAGATTTCACCTTCTTTCGATCTTTTTCATCCTTGAAAACAAAAAACAAATGCATATCAATTATGACATACAAAAGTGACACAAGCAACACCATAGAGAACCATAAATGATAAATGTGTTTTAATACGCACCATATCTTTATCACCATCCTCCCCAAGTTTCTTCCTCTTCTTCTTAGATGACTCCTACAAAAAATAAACAGGATTCAGCAAAACTAGAACATATCTCAATTATTACCAGTAATATCATGATCATTTAGTGTAAAGGATAGCAGTACCATAAAACAAATCTATTATCCATAAAGGAATCGATAGTCATGGAAGGAATAAAACACTGAAAAAGCTTGCATAAGCTAGAACATCTGGCAACCAATTTTAGTTAAACTGACAACTAGCAATAACAAACATTTTGCACAATGTAACGTTTTTCCGTGTGGATGTACCCTGCTATCAGCTTCCGACTCCGTGCCAGAATCGTCAGAAGCTTTCCTGGCAGAAGATCTTTTTCTCTTTTTCCTTTTTTTCACAGTTTTCTTGTCTTCCTGAAATTTTGGCAAATAGGAGAACAAGGAACAGTTAGTGGCCCCGCATGGCTATTTTAGGAATGCATGCAAAAAAAATGACCTTTAGTAGCAGGAAAACACATGACTTACGGCATCTTCAGAATCTGAGGAGGAACTGGAAGAGAAATCAGAACTTGAAGAGGAGGAGGAAGATGAAGAATGCTTGACCAAACACAACAAAAGCAGAATTCATGAGATTTTAAGTCAATTTAAACCACCCAAAATGATAAAAGGCAAGACTGGTGATAAACTTTACTAGGATGGATCAGTTAAACAAGTATTGTGCTTTTTAATGCCTAATGCCACTTTTCCACCGGTAGGGGTGCCAGAGCTAGTGCCAATCTGGAGTCATTCTGTGCATTTCCACAGTTCTGTGTCGAAAAAAACAGCACTCAGTGGAAAACCAGACTGGTTTTAAAGAGCTTCACAGATTCCCCAGCAGAGCACCAGCTCGTGAACCAGCACCATCTCAGTGGAAAAGTGGTGAAAGATGCACCAGCGGCCCAAGGCATGAAAATGGAGAGCTCTCCTCACCCTGCTGGACTTCTTCCTTTCCTTCTTCTTTTTCTGGAACAAAGATAAATATGAGGAACTCATAGGCAAACTGTTGAATGACAGAAACCAGATCTACTACAGACTCTTACCTCTTTCTTGTCTTTCTCCTTATCTTTCTCTTTTTCTTTCTTTTCACCTCCGCCAAGGACCTTCTCTCTGTTTTTCTCCAATTCCTTCCTCCATCGCTGATAACAGTAAGAGAAAGTACATATGATTTAAACACTACAGACAAATCTATCAAAACATCAAGTAACTTATCAAATACTGGCCAGCAACTGATCCAAAACAACTCTACCTCATTCATTTTGTCCTCGAAATCAGCCAGCGCTCTTGAACCCTTCTTTTTCTTTTCCAGCTGTTCCTTTACCTCCTCCCTGATGCACAATAAAACAGACATAAACATATAAGCAAACAAGATATTAAAAATCCACATATATCCAGAATTGACTCATCAATAATAACACTTATCCACACCATGAAGGTCGTGGTCGGCTGAGATAATCCTGAATGGTTGGGCCAGAGTTGGGTGCAGGTCCTCGGGCTCTGGCAGCAGCAATTGGGTTCAAGTAGGCCTGAAACAAAACCAAATCTTATCATCTACAATCTAAACATCCATGATCACAAGACAGATGCATAATAAACACGCCCAGGACCATCCACGTTTCACATACTGGCTGCTAAAGTAACAACTTGTGCACTACAGAACTACAATTTAACGTGAATGCGATGCAACTCATATGACCATCAGAAATGGAGCAGTAAACAGGGCCGATTAATTTTAATTATATGCTAGTTGAGTTTGCAAATCTAAGCGACACGCATGCATTATCCATAGTAGCTTAGCATTAGCCACATCCTACCAAAGGCTGTTTCAATTAAAGAACATAAAATGCAATGTATCTATAATGTTCAAAGAGCGTGTTTATTCATGTCGTGCATGAACGTGGGTCATCTGCTTGGAGAAAGTGTTTTGACGTGTTAGCATTCCGGTTTTAAGGCCTCTGTGGCTCATTTCACTTGAAATATCGCCCATAAATGGCAATAAGACGTTATGCACGACAATGCAATATTTACTTACCACTCTGTTATCTCGCTTTCCCATATCTGAAGATTTTGCCTTCAACCCGCAGGCCAAAATCAATTATTTCTGACTTTTGTTTACATGTCTTTGCTACTAGCTGTAGCTGCCTGAGAATTTCTAAACAATTGCCCCCTAGCGGTTTCTGCGTAATACGTCATGCTCAACGTAAGCACCAGGGGGCGTGTCTTGCGTTTACGTATTCACATCGTTGCAAAATGTTTGATTCAATCGTGCATATATAAGAGTAAGGACTACTGTATATTTAGACTCTGACATGATAACATTTATTTACATTAAGTTATTGCATCTGGTTTAATGAAGCAAAGTTTAAATAGTATAAAAGAACAGTAATACTGTAAAAGCAATTTCATCTGAATTTGTTTGAAACACTCTGGTGGAGTACATACGGGGGCTTGCAAAGTTGCAACCTTGTGTGAGAATCGTATCACCTTTCCCCTACACTTTACAATGTATAAAGTTTTTTCAAAATGTTTTTCACCCAAAAATAAAAAATGTCCTTCATTTACTGTTCTGTGGAGCACAAAAAATACTTTAAGAAATATCCATACAATGTAACAAATCTAGTTCAAAATGCATTATATTTAAAATGTACTTCAAACATAGTTTAAAATGTAAAAGCAAAAAAGTTGAAAGATCAAAGTTTTTAGGTGAACTAACCCTTTTAGTACCACCCCATTTGATTAGAGTAACTAATGTTTAATACTGCATGAGTATGTAAATATTACGAGCATTGTTTTTCTTTCATTTCACAAGTCCATTTTAACGACCCAGTTCTACACACTGGAATATTTATTTTACAAAAATATGAAAACATCAGGCAGATACAGATACAAAAATGCAAAAGCAGCTTTTTTCAATGGCAAATTGGAATCATCTTCAGGTGGGCCAGTTTAATAACTCATACAGGAGCCAGAGCCTAAGACAAACATTAGCAGCAAAACCAGTCCACAGAAAACAAAGATACAAAACATATATCATTCACCTTTCTTTAAACAAACCAACAAACAAACTTGATATGGTCATATAAGGGCACAGAGACCAACAATCTCTTTTTAATTTGGTTATTGTAAATTCTTTGCACTTTAGCGAGACGTGCAAGTTTAGAAGTAGCTAAATGAACTGACTTAAAAATCAAAACAACTCTGCGGTTTTAACATAACATGGCTTAAGAGAAATCATTTTAAACTGAATCATTACTGGATTATTCATGACTTACAAAAGTCACATGCATGTGATAGTAACATTATACAATGTGACCTAAATCCACATGTGCTTTACTTGCAAGAACGTAAATGCTAAAAGCAAAAAAGAAATATATGCAAAATTAGCTCTATCTTTATAGAAAATTACATATAACTTTCAATTAAAGAGCTGATAAAGAAAAAGTTAGCTCATAATTTCTTCATCCCCATAACAAAATAATTTTACGACTTGCTAAAAGCTGATAATATAAACTGCCAAAATGTAAGTTCTTATAAAATCACAAAACAAAACAAAAAAAGAAAACCCTGACCAAAACTTTCCAACCTCTGATTAATGTGCACACTTTTAAAGAAAGATGTTGAAAAGAATAACATGGACCCATAAAACAAAGACCAAAACATTGAGAAATAAGATTTACCTTTTATGATTACAAAATGAAGATGCATCACAAAAACACCAAAATCATTCCACTTAGTTAAACTAGCATTTCAATGTAGAATGAACCAAATATATGTGATGCAGCCTAAAGTAATACAACAATTATGAATGAATGACATCATACTTACTGATGACATCATATTTGCTGATAGAAATAACATTGAGTCTTATATAATGACATAATTCAATTTCATACAGTGTCTGTGCAGCAGCTAAACAGAATGAATATTTTGTGCACATTGATTAGTAAATTTATTTCATTGTGGATGTTTCACACATAATTCATTACCATGAATTATTTGATAGAACTTTCCAGCTTTATGATTTTAAATTCAAAGTATTATAAATTATGTGATATTGGTAAAACACTATAGCACAAATTAAACCATAAACCAATAAAATAATAATGAAAAAAGGAAAATACAATAAAATAAAAGAGCCTAAAATAAAAATAAAATATTTAAAATGGTTTGCAAGACATTTATTGTTGCTGTTCTCCTGGGAAAATTTTTGCCTAAATGATTTCAGTTGTTCAAGTCCGCAGTGACACGTGGCTCTAGCACCATCAGTCCATCACTGTCCAATCAGATTCATTTTAATAACAAACGACAGGATGCCTGTAGCACTGTTTTTTAAACAACGGCAGTGAAAATGTCAATAAATAAAACGCTAAATTGAATAAAACTGTAAAGAAAATTATAGTAGGGAGCAAAACATCATGTACCAACGTCCAGCAATTTCACTCAATTGTAATTTGTTTAAAATACGATTACATAAATCAAATAGATTATATAAAAAACTAGCTAGAGTAAATCACTTAAAACAACAAAAAGAAGTATTTACATTTTTATCGATCAAACTAAAAAGCATATTTCGTGGGAAAAAGCACTGAGATGGCGTAATGTCAAAGGTGCTATTTTTTCAGCGTGATAAGAATTCATCACGTCGAAATTCAAATTCCATCGCTAACAAAAACAATCATACATTCGAAGCACAACATTGAACACATTTAAAACACAATTTTAAAACACTATGAATTAGTCACCAGACTAACCAAGCTCAAAAAACACATTAGTTATGCTAAACAAGACCCCACAAACATAAAGGCATACAGTTACATTGGTTTACACTGATGGTTACCTAATGCCCTCTAAAAACCAAATCCAATCACAGACATAATGGAGGAGGGTAAAGCTGTGTTAACAATGTCAGTTCAGAGGAGATGAGTGACATTTTCTGTGTTATACACCAACAACTGTAATTTCTCTGCCTCAGACTGAACACAGACGCACGTTTGGATGACTATGAAGAACTGATCTGAGAACAGAGAACGCTTGTGGCAATGTTAAGAGACTTGTGAAAACGTTAACAGCACAAGTTTGTTTCACAATGGTGATGTAATGCATATAATACAATATTTATTTTATTATATAAATAAAAATGGTGAAATGACCACCAGTATGTTTCCTTATCTGTTCCAAAAATGTTTCCAGAACAATGGATGTGAATTCAAGGGAACGCGAGTGAACGATGACATAAATAACCCATTGTGCCTCAGTTTTATATGAAATCGAGACAATGGATAGCGGAGAACATAATCGATGATGTTTCACCGTTACACGCCAACACTTGAACCCTCGTTGAATCTAAAACTAAAGTCATAAATAGACCTGAGTACGGAATGTGACATACTGATCCTGAGAGAACCAATCAAGCATCAGTGCTTAACTGTGTGAACGTTTCATTGTAGAATCATAGTATAGAGCTGCAGAAAGCTCCTTAAATCTATTCCAACCGGGAACTCCAGGATGCGTCCTAAATCCTGAAGCAGCAGGATTTCCCCTCCACATTCTCGTGATCGAACGAAATATAAAAGCACTGAACAGGCAACGGCAAGCCATTCGGCAAACGTTACAGCTTGCCACGTATTTTGCGATCATTTATCCACAATTCAGCGAAATGGAACATGGAGGGATGCAAAGTAAAGGCATGTAAAAACCTGAACTTGAGTGATTAATAATAGCATAACACACTCTCCAATACTGTCCAACATCCCGAAACCCACCTAAAACATACCTTACCGATTCTATGACTACTTTACCTAGACTTTCAGAACTATGCTCTACTCATCCATACATTAACTTCTGTTCTAATCCAACCTTGACGTCTATATGCAGGTCAACCCTCGACTACTTAGGCACTAATTCCCTGACAACAGGGTGCAGACTGTTTGGTATAAGCCGAAGATATTTAGCTATCTAAAACAACCTACACCTTCAAGTTCACTAAAATTAAGACATAACCTACCAAAAAAAGATGTTAACAATCAACACTGACATAATAAAAAGTGAAAATCGTAATACATGTGGAATCATGTTATAATGTCAAGGAAATGTGTTGTTCAATAGTGCTTAAAAATCGATGAGTTTGGTAGCGTCGCCCTGGTCGATTCAATTGGCCAAAACACCGGGATGCTCAAGAGACGATGAGTGTGAAATGCCATTTTCGAGTGAACACTACACGATACTGCGTGTCCTTATGCAGTCATCAGCGACTTTCGTCCTATCAGACTCGAGAGGAGGCGTGTCCACACTCCCCTGCTTCAACTGCAGAGTAACAAAACAACAGAAAAACTAAACGAATCCCTCTGGCTTGACACCAAAGTGACTTTCCTAAGCGTGAGGATAAAAAAAAAGATTAAATCTAAATGTGTAAAATAAGAGGTTCCGTTCAACGGCCCCCTATTGGCAGTAGTTTTTGTTGGCCCACGTGGAACAATGCTGTTTCCTGGCAGTGATATGCAGCTAAGACTCAGTTTAAATCGGTACGTGTAAATTGCATCGGTGCAAACAGACGGACGATACCTGGCAGTGTTGTGATGAAGCTTCCAAATGGAGAAGCAATTTTCCTCTGAGCAGACAACTTTCCTTTAAGGTGGAAGAAGAGAGCAGCTTATATTTTGAAAGTTTATCCAGGCAGCGTGTTTATTTGTTGCTGGTTTGTATTAGCTGGCAGTAGTGAGAGCATAAAAAACGTCCAATGGCAGCGATATTTTATTGAATTCTAAAAGCAGCATGTGATATGCTTGGAAGACTAGCTCAAATGTGGCTGATCAGAGTCTGGGATGGAGATCCAAGTCTTTTAAGCAGCTCTCTCCTCCAGGGAGGGCTTTTTGCTGGGGAGGGGTTGGGCATACAAGCTCTTGCTGGTGCTGTCCAGACTCTGGAAGTATGGGTGAGACAGTGCATCATAAGCTGATATCCTTCTGGAGGGGTTAAACGACAAAAAACGCTGTGGAGAAAACAAAAACACTGAGCAACTATAAGTTTAGCGAGCCACTGTTAGCACTATATAAAAATCACATTAAGACATTAAAGATGAAGTTTAAATGAAGATCTGTTACTCACAAGTAAAAGCGATTTGCCCAGCTCATCAATGTCAGGCACCAGATCTTCTATTGGCTGTGGAGGACGAGGGGAAAAGGCACTTTGAGGCAGGCCCACCTCCTGAGGCCAGTCTTCTGGAGAAGGAACCCCCACCACACTGGAACACCATCATCAAAACGGTTACAATGACTGCAGTCATCTTAAAAGATCATAAAACTCAACATTTTCTAACACAGGTATGTGTTACACAACACTGATGACACATCCTAAACAGATACTTACTCAAAAATCTTGCCTAACTGGTCAACATCAGAATTTCCACAGAAAAGAGGGCTGCAAGAAAAACAAACATTTCATTAATCGTGCAATACACAGAAATGCGTTGTATGATTCATATTAAGGCAATGATACCTTATTGTCTATTCATAATAAATAACCTTGAAACGTCACATACGCGCAGATTAGAAAGCCACGTGCAAAACAGGATGCAGATTACATTGCAACCGCTTCGATGCAGGAAAAGCCACACAACAAATGCTCTGTTTTTAGATGCGGTCTCCGGCTCCGACTTCCAGAGGGGAAGCAGGAAAAGAAAAAAGAAATTAGGGGAAATTAATCCCTTATACGTCGCATTGTACAGATGAGGTCCTAAAGCCACATAACAGACATTGCTTCACTGTGTGTGTTATTTCCTGGCCCGCCACTGGCTGAGCGGTTCTGAAGGGTACAGATCTGAGGACTTTTTCAGCACATGTTCTGCCTGGACCGCTGCTGGTGATTGTGGCTTTGGGCCAGTCAGGACACCCGTGGGCAGGCATGCTTCCCTTGGCATGCACACAAATTCCTGGAGCCACAAGCACAGGCCCTGTCTCCAGTCTCTCCAAAACACACCACCCGGAATACAAGAGAAAAAGCTATTTATCCCCACCATCTGCTTTAGCTCTCCAAGCAAAAACAAAACCGATTGATTACATTTAGAGGCGAATGCTAAACACAATCATACACAAACACAGAAATATAGGCATTTATTTGGTCTACTATGAGCTAAGCACGTTTATTATCTAAGCATTTTCATAGTTCAGTCCTCAAACAAGAACTACTATCACAGTGATGTGAACATGCATCTCCGCTGGCACCACCAGAGGTCGCCCTTTAGCAAAACAAGCCAATGCAGTTCACAGCCTGGATGGATCACAAACCGTCATCAGACAAGCAGCCAGGGCTGAGCACGTGCAAGGCTTGTGCATTTCCTTAGGCCTCCGTTATTTCCAATCTGATCTGCAGCTACAAACAGCAGTATATACAAATGTGTTTGTATGCTGGAGAAAATCTGCTGGTTCGAAATGTAAAACCCTTAAAGGCAAAGTCAGCGTTCAGATCAGACAAAAGCTGTTCTATTTTCAAACAGTGGAAAGAAAACCTCGCACCTTAAGCAGTCTCATGCCAAAACAAGTATGGCAGAAAATCTCTCCACATTTGCTCTTTCCCTGGGCTACTTGTTATTCTGAATGAATTAGGGGCTTTTTTTGCACAAGGCAGACATTATGCCGGGCCAGAGGCTTCCTGTGAGCGGGCACACACAGCGTTCAGACCAGGCCAGCACACGCAGTCCAGTCACGCTCCAAGTGCCACTGTCTCCATTCACATTCCACCCCAGCGACCTCTGGAATGCATCCGCGCGAGTGTGCGCAGGTGTGCGGAACTGAATCCGTGAAAACTGGTTCGTCCATGAAGTCGGGTGCCAGTACCTCTGAATTTAGTGTGAATTGTGTTCATCAACATGCTTGTAAAAAAGAGAAAACAAAGACTTTTTGGATAGTGCAAACAGCAAAATCACTCAGTTTCATTCATAAACGCAGCGAACGATCTTTGCGGTTTCGCAGGAATACAGATAAAGACTTGCAGAAATGTTACAAAATTTCCACAGAAACACTTTTTAAGTTTAAAGATCAAACCTCAACATGCTAAACAAAACAATGAAGCCAAAAAAAACAGAAGGCTGACAAACCTCTCAAATATCAATGTTGTTTTTTCTTGTCAGGCCCACATGACACAATCCTCTCCAGGAAAATATTGCCCCCTCAACAATATTGCCCCCTCAATAATGCTCCCATGGCCATTCATCTTAAACAAAGCTGTACAATATACTGTTGGCTGAGGTGCTCTGTGTCTTTATAACTCTCTGGTGAATCTTAAAGCTCCATTACTGCACTTTTTAAACATCAGGGGAGAAACCTGCTCCCAGGTGCCTTTTAATCTGCAAGCTTTCCTGATCACCTGCAGAAAACAAGGTGTGCTGTTGGAGCAATGAAAGCCCCCTCCCTCATCTTACCCTTCCACCCCCGGGGTGCTCACGGAGTCCTACCAGGGGCTTGTCATACTGACGAAATGAGACCAAACCCTTGCGTGGATGTAACTGATGTCCTCGGGTTAACACACAGTTACCTGTATGTGCATTGCCAAGGTATGTACTGATAATACATGTGTACATTTTTAATTATCAGCTTCCCAGGCTATAGCTTTAAATCTCCCATCAGTTACTCTCTGCTGAAGTGTTGGATTATTGTATTAGGCAATGAGTCAGCTAATGTTATCTATCAGCTATCGGCTAGTCTTGTAAAGCAAACAGTATCAAAGGAGGCCGGCGGAATGGGCGGACAGGTGGGACTTTTAGAACGGAAAACAGGATGTGTGTGTATCAGCACTTTCCATTACAAATCTCTCCCACTTTGTCAATTTATGCGTTTGTTACTGTGCGCCAGGACAGGAAAACGCCTAACAACATTTAGCCAAACATTCACTTCACTGACAGAAATAAAGTATAACACACATCACAGTGTGTATAATGCACATGTATTCAGTATATCACATTATATTACATTAATTATATACAGTAAATCACATTAAACATATGCATTATTGTGTTATTTGTGTTGAAATTAACTGAAAAATAATAACTGAAGTCATTTGTTGTCTGTGTGGTGAAATTCGTTTTAAATAGATGATTTTTTGCAGGTTTTTCCTGTGTGAAACATGGAGCCACAAACAGTATTTAGATTTACAGTATTCTCCAGGAAAAGAGCGCAAATTTACAAAATAGTTTATAGGTATCACAATTAAATGAGAGTAAATATAATT
The DNA here is from genome assembly GCA_036877625.1 of Ambastaia sidthimunki. NCBI lineage: Eukaryota > Metazoa > Chordata > Actinopteri > Cypriniformes > Botiidae > Ambastaia > Ambastaia sidthimunki. The sequence continues at coordinate 7,807 of JAZGTK010006666.1, read as the reverse complement.
ACAAAATAGCAATGCTATGATTAATAGCTGACTGGTTAAAATAATATTACGTTCAATATGACTACAAAAAACATTCTGACATAAGACAAAAAAAACTATTGACCAGTCACTTTTTTCGGGGACCATGTTGGCTGCAAATCCATGTTGGCCCCTCAACCCCCTAAAATCCCCCTAAACCCCCTGAGATCCTGAATGCAGAACTATAAATAATATTTTAGGTTTGATACGAGCTGCTGAGGTACAGTTGAAGCCACAGAGAAACAGCCGTTAAGCCGGCTGTCATTGGACTGAGCAGCTTAATAAATGTGTTGAGCAGTTAAACCGCACACAGATGAACGGATCATTTCATGTCTGCCGTTTACTGTCGCAACCACAACAGCGATAACAGTTTTCATTTACCTTTAATAACCTCTAATAACCTCAAGCAAAAACCTGCTTGAGCAGTCCTGTGGCCCCACAAAATTCACTTCATTATTATTGTCTTGATTAAAAAATGTGGATTTACAAAGCAAAATTTTAAACGTTATACAAAATGGATTGAAAAATGTAATTTATAATGCAATATTGTCACAACTGCGGTGCAGACATATCAGAATTTGTGGAGAACTACAAACCTGATGCTCTGTTTTTTTTAAAGAAACAATTATATACAAACTCTGCATTTGTGTTTCAACATCAGACAACTCCACCTGCCAAACAGCTTCGTGAACATTTCAACATTTCAATAGCAAGTTCCATGTTGCTTCTTGTATGCTGTTAACCAATCAGGTAATCTCTGCTTTAATTGTTTTCCAGAGCGACACTCCGGAATCCTCCATCACCGACTCCATGTTTTACCTTTAGCCAATCAGGGTTCATCACCAGCAGAGAATGCATGTGACAGCAACGCAGCGTAACCTACCGTCTCCTGAACATCTCTGCGAAGATGCAGCCGACGCTCCAAAGATCTACAGGAGTAGCGTAGCTGGACTGCAGCAGCACCTCTGGAGCACGATACCACAATGTGACAACCTGCGTAAACACAAACACACACACAAACACATTAAGACAAGTGCACAAAAACATTACAAACCTGTGAACCAGATCCTCTTAATTTCATTATAGGTGTAAACCAAATTTGTTTATTTCTACATACACAATGAGATTTAGTTAGTGTACGTAATTTAAAGAGGAATTGGTATCAACCAATGGAATTACAAAAGTATGAAATCACAGTTGGCGATTGGTTCTCTTTGTTTCTGCAAACAGATCTCGCCGACCAATCAAAACCAGGGTGACTGCATTGGCAACACCTTATACAGGCTGCAGGAGTCTATGAAGCCTCTATGAAGGAGAGCTACAGTAGGGAGAGCCTCCAGACAAAACCCAGCGACCCTGCTCCAGGGTGGACAGTTTCCAGGTGCTTTCCCTCCTCAGCCCTCTCTCTCTCCTCTCAGCAGGCGCAGGGCCCAGAAACCCCCAAGTTTATCAGCCAGATCACTCAGGCCTGTGTTTGTAAGCAAAGCCTGGATCCTTTATCAGTGACTTGATTTCTACAATGCAAGACTCTCGAAATATGCGGCAGAGAAACAGAAGGAAAGACAAATGGAGGGTCGTGGCGGACGTAAGAAACACGGTGAATTAAACGTCCACCATTCCTCTGTTTTTAACTTTATGGATGTAACATTACATTGAATAATTGACTGTTAGATTTATCAGATGCATCTTAATTTAGGTGAATTTATTAAGTCTGAGTGTTCCTGTAGCTCAATTGGTAGAGCATTGCATTCGCATCACAAAGGTTGTGGGTTCGATTTCCATGGAACACACACACACAGACACACAGGTAAAATATGTACCTTGAATGCACTATAAGTCACTTATAAAACCATCTGCTAAATGCATAAATGTATGTAAGTCTGATCCTCGATTTAAATGTTTGTTTAATATAACATGTCTTGCTATAATCGGAAGGTTATGATCAAACCGTTTCTGGGAAACCTGCCCACAACTTACACTGTACGGAATCAAACATGGACAATGACTGCATCCTCAGCCCCAAAACTATCAATTCTAACCGAATGCAAATCATTCTGATATTTTCAGCACGGCGCAGAACATTAACTCATTGTGAACGTGACAGCACATGACTAACTGATGGTGTGAAATGAGCTCAAGCAATGATTAAAAATAGCATGACATTGATGTATAACGTACACATACACTTATATATGTAGCCTATTTTTAGAGGGGGACCGCATGTGCTGTGTTGACACATTCTCATTTGAGTCTTCCTGGTTTAGTAGAAATGGGCAGGAAGTTAAAGATGAAATAAAAAGGATGAAACTGCTTGGCCTCTTTGTTGCCATGTGACCACAGCTGAGGCACATGACACTCTAAAAGAGTCCTATATTAGGAATGTGACTTCGTAAGAATCAACAAAATGTAAGAACCATAAAAACTCTAAAATTACAGACCTAAAGCACAGTGATTGTATTTCTGTCATTTATTTTAAAAATACTTAGATAAAAAGTATTAAATTTATACTGGCCCCTTATAGTCCAAGTCAAGTATAAGAATTCCCAGTAAAGAGTTACAATGTGAACGGCCATTTCAGACAACACTCACTTTTAACCCAAGCCTGCTGGCTCAACCTGCCTCTATCATTTCCAATCCAAACATTCTGACCCAGCTGAGCATGTTAACAGCAATGAAACAAACCCTGAGCTGTTGTCTTATCTAAACCTACACAACCAAAGTAAAAAAAAAAAAAAAACGTACGCTGCATGACTTCTAGGAAGAACCACATGCCACTGCTAACTGATGTTCATGCTGAAGTATATCCGTTTGTATGACAGTGTTAATAAAAGGCTACACCACAAACGCGCGCACACACACACACACACACACACACACACCATCTCATTTTTAAAACTCCCCCATTAGATCAAAGTTCTAATGTTCAAACTAAACTGTTCAGTGATCAATCACTGTAAACCGTCCAAATGCCAGAAAAAAACATTAGCTAAAGCACAACATACCATATCATAAATCTGCCTCTCGCACTTGTGATCATTTACTGATATTTACTGACAAATTATGGCGGCGAGGTGCTTGATGACATCACAAAGTTCTAAAACCGAAAAAGTAGAAACTTCACAGTGGAAAATGTCAAAACGCACGTAACGGTCAGTTTTTCTCGACGTTTCAGTCACTGTGGCACAAAACGATGGCAACGGCCTTATTTAACATTTACCCACAGAGTTCCTCTGTTAAACGACACATGCCACAGTTTGCATCACTACACCAGTGCTGGTGCGTGATGCACGGTGCAGCCAAGTCATGTGGGCTCACATCAAACGCTGAACCCTATCACACAAAGAGCGTGCAGGTAGCTTCTGAGATGAAGCTTCACGGTAAAGAAGTCAAACATTCTGATTAAATGCAAATGAATAAAAAGGCGGATTAACCCATTAACGTTGCCAGTTGCTGAAGGCTCTAGAAATGCAACTTCTTTACTAGTAAAGAAGTTACTAGTAACTTCTTTTCGTTACTAATTAGCAAAACCTCTCTCTATTGGTGTCAGGGGTTTCTATGCAGACGTGACTACCAGCCAATAAAGTTGCAGTTTTTAAAATCATCTTTACTTGAGAAACACAGTTGAATTTAGCAAGAGAACTGCACAAAATGACATATGACAGATTTTACAAATAATTGTAACTTTTAAAACATTTTTGGGAAAATCTGGGCATTAATGGGTTAACAGTTAACGTTTACAAAAAGTATCCGTCACATTCAGATATGGTTAGTTTATTTCACTGCATGAAACTTTTAACAAAATGTCCTCTTAGTGAAGAGATGCCGGTCTGTGTGCATCAGTTAGCATGCTAACATTTAACTTCTGCTGTTCTGTTTCTCTTTCTAGGTTTCTAAGTAGACTGGTGGTTGTGGGGCAGCCTACAGAGGTTTTTCTGAAGCTGGCTGGTAATAAAAGACTCGGGTAAAGCGAACTGGCTGACTGCAGATTAAAAGAGAGCATTCTGTGCATTCCTATCTGGTGAGACAGTCTGAGCTCACTCAGCACGAGGGAAACGGGAAAGTTTTTGCAACCCTGCTCAAAGCCACTGACCAAGCAAATCCACTCAGCTCCTGCACTGGGCCACCCTGCGCTTCTCTCTTCTCCAGCTCAGCTAATGCACTCTAGCCCCTGAACCTCTCCTTTAGATTTACCCCAATATATTTAAAACAACACACACACAATGTGATTCAGAATAAGCTTGGCTGGTGGGGTTGGCCAGGAGCCTCTGTTTACATTGTCTCTCTCAAAGGAAGTGAAGGATGAAAGGGCCCTTCAACACAAGACGTTCATCCGCATTCTTTCAGCCGCCCCCAGACACTTTTAAAGGGGCAAGTCCACTAACTTGGCAGAGGACAATAGGGCTTGCAAAAAACGACCCTTTTTTTGGTAATAGATCAGAAAGTGATATCATTAGCTAACTCTTAAAAGCTCTCTGTACACTACATGGAACTCATAAAAAACCTTTGTTACCATGTATATGCTAGTTTGCTTTTTTAAATTAACTTTTAGCTGATACACATTGCAAATTTACAGTTCATCTCTTACAGGAAAAGAGATAAAAAATGTTGATGAGTCATCCTGCACTTACACATTTTGTCCAATGAAAATCTTTCTGGAATAGAATGCCCCTCCCCCTTAGACAAGCTATCACTGACTTTCTGCTGCAAAGAACACGGTGGTTTTACAGGGTCTTCAAGAGTCGCATACTGCCATGTTTGCTAACATGTGCGTGCCAATTTTAATCGATAAGAAGAAGAACCAACCAGTATAATGACCACATGCTATGCTGAGGTGTGGAGATGTATCTGTAATAAAATCTCTTATTTAAACATTCACGGTTGGATAGAAAAAACTGGTTATTCTTGCACTACTGTTTGCTGTGCTTGCACACTGCAATCATACAAGCCTCCCTCACCACCTCCCACCATGTTTTGTCTTGGGACGAGCCATTCTTTGCCTTGCAGTCGAACAGCCTGTAAACATTATTGTGAAGCCCAAGAGTTATTCCGGGTTTTTCCCTTGCTCATTTAAAATGGCAACAATACCAAGATTTGACCAAGAGATATTTGGAGGCACAAGCAAGCAACATGGATAAACTGTATACAGTAAAGAGAAAAACCTCCACAACTGTTGCCAAAGCATGCAGAGCTAACAGGAATGCTGCATGGGGCCTCTCCGAACGAACAAAGAAAGCCCAGTCAGACTTATTTTCCCCAGTGCTACCACATCCGCACATCATTAGTCGGAAAATTCCTGATATATGCTGTAATTTTTTTTTGCTCTGGTACAGGCAGAGCTTAATATCAAGATGCTATTGGACTGCAACAACCTCCCTTCCCGATTGGCCTGCAGCCAACGGCCCATCAACAAATAATACTGACAAGGTCCGGGAGCAAGGGTTCAATACTCTCTGTGGACGACTAGCAAAAAAGATCACACAGGAAATACCAAATAAGACGATCCCCAGTGTATTGTATTACGCCACTCTTTCTGTTGGTGTTTAGCAGCCACCCCTTTTTCCACTGAGGTTAGAGCATACAAGGCAGTTTCCCCCTCCTTTCTGCTTTTTGGAATACCAGAGGAGATATCTAAACATTCCCAGAGTGTGCCGCACGTGCTCTCCTGCGTGCCATGTTTTCTTTTTTTCCAGACAAGCCGCTGCCTCTCTGTCTATCATAAGCAGAAGCTCATTGTCTGGCAGCGAATAAGCTGCTGCCTCAGCTCGATGAAAGACTCGCAGGAAAATCTGGCAAAGTTTAGCTGAAACGACACTATTTTTTCATCATTTGGATTTATGATTTGGACACACTGCTTTCTAGCTAAGAAACTAAACTATTTGAAAATGCAGGCACACCAAGCCCTGTGTTTTTCAAAACGAATTCTGATTTCTCATTTAATTCTAATCATGTTTAAATAAAAAACATCCATTTGATCGAACACAACATTTGTTTTCAGCGACATTTGTGCTTTAAGTAGGTTTAGGTGTGATGGTCACAAAACATACATTGATTGTAAACAAAACCATTTTGGATCAGGCAGCTGGTACACATGTCTGTGTATCTCCTGAAAATGTATGACCTCTTCTGAAAAGTGAAACTTCGAGAACTTCCATATAATGCTGAGAATGTGATTGATGCATTGGGAAATATTCAATACAAGTATCTAAACTTAAGTATACTAGCTTTTGTTGTCATGAAAAAAACACAAATTGTGCCAACAGTTGGAAGTTGATAAACCAGATATCTTCTCCTTCCAACAAGTTTCAAGTTAAAAGCATCTACACAAATAAGCTTCTGTAGGACATCTGTCAGACTTCCGTTAGAAACCCTCGCCTATGCATAAGGCGTACGCGTGCATCTTTAATGTAATTGGCTGCGTGCTGTTTTAAGTGGAAGAGTCTGATTGGACAAAGCCATGCAGAGACTGTTGGTTCAGTTTTGCCCTGGACAGTGTAGCTGAACTCAAAATGGAAATCCCATTAAGCAGACTCATTTCATGAAAGGGGCTGAATAATTTCTGCTGTCGAATAATGAGTCATTTCCCCTGCCCACACGTGTATTGAAATAACTGCAAGCTGACTTAGGGATGCCTAACATCATTGTCATAGTCAAAGCAGGGACTTTTAAACATAAAAGATCGTCTGTGCACCACTTTCTATTTGTGTTCACATCACAATGATTAGCAACAGCCTGCGTCCAGTACAGATTAAAAGAGGCAAAATTCTCCAAGTGCAAATCTGACCAGACAGTGTTAATGAGAGGGCAGATGGGGGGGACGGTTAATTGTGTTATCAGTTTGTGGCTCTTCTCTGCCAAGCTGTTTGGACAACCAAAAAAGAGGGATCTCACTCATCTGCCAGCATAAGTAGCTACCGTCCACCATCAATGCAGTTTTTTGTAAAAGAAGTGGATGAATTCCATCAATTTCAAATAGATATATTTTTACAAAATTCATCCATCAAATATCACACAAATATCACATTCTGTGACAGTACTTCACTTTGTAACAGCAAACGAAATTGTAGGCATGGTCAGAGTCAAATCAGTTCAGCCAATCAGATCACTTTGAGGCATGTTTTGTTCTTGCCAACACAAAGTTGCAGACCTTAAATCTTGAAGACCTGAAGGTTGGGGAGACCATTCAACACAGAACGTTTTAAATGGAACTTTTTCAGCAAGAACTTGACATCAACTGACAAGCATAATCGTTTGTGCCATTTACAAAATGAAATGCAAGCTCGAATGTCTCTTAGATGTTAAATGCGCCAGTCATGCATAGCTAGCCACACAATTAACCCAACCTGCATCATGTCTGATCTGCTATCCACATTTGCTCACTGAAACTCAATCAGCATTGATCCTGGGATGGTTTGGGTTAGAGCATGAGCTCTTAGCAAGCCGGTCGCTAGGTGATGCACACATAAGGGATTCATTCTTCCATCAGAGGGGAAGGAAGTGACAGGGCCCACAAGACTTCCACAGCACAGACTGTTATGAAGTTTGTGGTATGCAGAAAAACGGTCACAGGAAAAGAGGGATTCTTTTTTATCTCAGCACAACCACCCGTACAGCAAATCTACGTAAACCCACTGAAAGCAGTCTGGACTTGGAGTTCTCATGCACTGAATAATGCAATTTGCAGACGGGGTCTTTTTCTAAAGATCTAGTAAATACAGCTTGAGGACATAAGCTTATAGATAAATAGAAGTTTTGCTGCTTTCTACAACGGAAGTGCATTTGGAGTCCTGCT
>JAZGTK010006665.1:0-11970 GCA_036877625.1 Ambastaia sidthimunki | reverse complement strand
TGTAGATCACCAGAGACAGTGTGAGATGACTGTAGATCACCAGAGACAGTGTGAGATGACTGTAGATCACCAGAGACAGTGTGAGATGACTGTAGATCACCAGAGACAGTGTGCAAGATCTTTCTTCTACAATAAAGTTTCCTTCAAATAACAAACGTCACCAAACACACAGGACAGGCGTCAGTCAGCACAATGACCTTTTGCTTTCAGACATGTGCCAATAAAAGCATTTAACACAGTAAAATACTCATGAAAGTATCGCTCAGACACTTTGTGTGGCTTGTGTGTGAAGCATATTATTGGACAACCACACACACCTGCAAACAAAACATGTTTAAATGTTTGGTACACCTCGTAAAGTTTCTGTTAACAGTGAGTGATTATAAACATCACAATGTTCTTATTAAAAACAACCGATTCCTGTGAACAGTTGTGTAACACGAAAAATGAGCCGCAGGCAGCAAAACAATAAGACACAAAACAAATGTGATTGTTACTGTGAACAAGCTCTAGTTCAAGAGAAGAAAAGCCTGTTATGATCACATCACTCATGTTAATAGTCACTCTCCTGTGATGTTGTTCAACCTGAATATTGGACTTTTACTTAACATTACAGGTGAGCATCATAACAGCCCATTTAAAAATGCAATCTTAGTTACAGTAGCAGAATTATTTTTCAGTTTTTTTCTACATTTAAAGGTGTTTGGTGCTTACTTGTGATTTCCTGTTCAATAAGAAATAAAAGCACTTCAGTTCAATCATTTATTTTTATATTTACAAAAATGAGATTTTTATACAAACTTTACAGAGACATATCAGACTATTTTGAAAACTCTAATCAAAACCAAAAACATGTTTTTCACATTTCTGCAGGACTTTGTACATATGTACACATACTGTTAGTCACATATCTTCATCTGCAGATAACTTCCACAAATAAACAGATGACATTTGATGACATTACAGTCCAAAGTGACGATTATAATTTTCTACTCGATCTCTGTGAAGCGTGCAAACATGGCTTTGCGAACAGCGTCTTTGTAAGTATCAGAAGCAGAGAGAGTGTAGTTGCTTCCTTTAGTGCCCAACCCGGCTCCCTTCGTTCTTAACTGGGCCTGGAAAAAACAGGAAAACATTTCAGGTTAGCAGCCTAAAGCAGAAATTTATTCTCATTTATTACCAGCCAAGTGGATTTTTAAAGCAAGTGGTGTTTGTTTTTAATGCACAAACAGAAACCTCTTACAGTTCAAACACGTCCACGCTACTCATGCAAAACATGTTACTTTAAATAAACACAATGCTTTCCATATCTGTTGACATTTCAACATACACATAACAGATAAAACAGATAAATGTTTACACAGATAAATGTGAGATGTCAAGTAGAAAGCCAAACCTCAATAGGTGTCGTGATGCCCTGCTGGTTTCTGCCCAGACCTTTGCCCTCCTTCCAGCCCATCGCCTGAAGCATCTTATTGCCAATATTATCACTGTTCAGTCCGTCTTTTGTGGGCTGTTCGTAATTTCTGCAGGATTCAAACAAACAAATTGCAACTGATTAGAGGTTTACAACAATCATAGTGTTTTGAAAATATATTAATGTAAAGTAACTATATTGCATGTCATTTTTAAATGTATACATTTTATATTCAACATTTCTACCAAACCAAATGTGTCTTTTTGAAATGTGTATTGATCCAGCCATACGGTACTGCATTAGCGAACAGTTCACTTACACAGCTGGTGCAGGCTGGATAAATTTCCTCTTCTTAGGTACGGGGGGTTCAGGAATACCGTATTTCTCCCTCCTCTCCGCAGCTCTGTCTCTGTACTTCATCTGTTTGTGAAAAGGAACATTAGCATTGATAACTTCCTGTAAAGACAGACAGACTTGAGACGTGAGTGTAGGTCTCACCTCCGTTTCTTTCCTCTCCAGCTCCTCCAGCTCAGCTTCACTCAGTTTGGATCTCCTCATCACCTCCAGATTTTGCTGAGAAAGAAAAACATGTCAGTAATAAACCAAACCATAAACAAAAAGATTTCTGTTTTTAAAGACGGAGCAAAACGCACTTCCATAATGATATTTCTGAGTATCTGCTTACTGGCTCAAATCTAAACAGTCAGTCCAGGTCTATAATGTTCTTCAGTCTGTTTCTTGAAGTGGTTCAGGTGGAGCACGAGTAACTCTGAGCTAAATACCTTGTGCAGATCAGAGAGCTGCTGGTGTCGGATCAGAGCCTCTTTACTGGGGAACTGTCTCCTGCACAGCAGACATGCCATCTTCTTCCAGTCCGTCAGTTTATCTTCTCTATCTTCGCCGTCTGCGGGTTCCTCTGGCTCACTGTCACCACTGTACGCTGCCACCAGCCCCACCTGCAGCACAACACAGACCTTCAGAGGAAATGCTGCTTTCACAGGAAAGAACTTAACATTGTGCTAGATCAGTAGTTCAGGAGGAAACCTATAGGAGGAAAGATATCTGCTCTTGACCTTTGATGAGCAGCTCTCTTCTTCTGAAGCTTTAGATGCTTCTATCACGAGTCTCTCTAGCGCCCCTGTCTGCACACACAAAGAAAACAAACCCATCATGTACTCAAACCCTCCATTCTATTCCATTCTATTCTATAGAACAGTGGGTGAGCTGTGGTGTCAGTACCTTCTTCTCAAACAGCGTGAAGCCGGCGTCCGCGGCGGCCGCCTCTCTTCTCTCCTCCTGACTGATGGGCTGGAAACTGCTTCTGAAATTCTCCTTCTGTCTGTTCAGACTCTTGGCCCAGCGCTCCATGTCCTTAGCAATCTGATGAAGATACAGATACAACAGAAACAGATCAGACTCACTCCATCAGCACCGACTCCAACGTGTTTTACTAGATCAAAATGAACTCTATATCCAAAACCAAAAACACAAACCAAGCAAACAAAAGGAACATTGACACACATTTTGTGACTTATCTCGCTGAACACCACAGAACTGTGTGCTCAGATTGAAAAATCACTTCACCTGCTGGGCAGTTTTGCTCTTGGGTTTGTCTTTCTTCTCTTTGGCAGGAGTGGAGGTGGAGGCAGCTGTGTTCTGAGGCTGACTGCTGGCGTCTGCAGGCACGTACGACTGCTTCTCACTGTCCCAGTACAGATACTGCTGCGTCTGAGAGTTGTAGTAATACTGCAGATAACAAACACAACATTTACACACTTCACACGCAATCAATTCACTCTGATAAAAAAGTTATACAGTTAGAAAGCTTTATTTCAGCAAGAACAAGATGCGGAGAGTAACGTACGTGTGTGTTGGGGTCGTAGTAAAGTCCAGTACTGGGGTCATAATAATAACCAGAAGAGTCATCGTACTGGTAAGACGACGTGTCTGGAGCTGCTGAAATAAAAAGGGAAAGGGAATTAGACAAGGACATGCTGTCTTCTGATTCAATAGTGTGCATTCAGTGATTCCTTCTTACTGGCTTGGTTCTCCTGAGAAGTAGCAGTTGCCGAGGTGATGGAGGTTGCCGGGGGAGGGACAGTGGCAGCAGTTGTGATGGGCAGAGTTTTGCCTTCGAACTGTGCAGTCTGCAGGGCCTGTCAATCAAACAGATCTTGAGGATGTTAGAATAAGAGAGACAGGAAGCAGAAGTTAAAAAACAGAAGGACCGGAGAAGTCTGACCTGAGTAGCTGGTTGGCTGATGATATGAGGCTGATACACCTGAGCGCTCTGAGAGATCACCACACCTGCAGCGGTGGGCACAACCTTCAGTCCTGGAGCAGCTGTAGGTCAAAACATCACTTACATAACTGCACATCAGAGGCCAAATTCTGTAATTAAAGTGCAAGGAGAGTGTTACCTCCTAGTATACCGTTGGCCTGGGACGGGTCAACCGTACCGGTCTGCTGCTGATAGTAAGCCTGGTACTCCTGATAATATCAGAACAAATCAGATCAAAGCCCTGAACAGTTCAGATGAGGCGTGTGTGTTAGCGCTAAACCTGCAGTCAGCTGACCTGCGAGTAGGGCACATAGCCATCTTGTAAGTAGCTGTATTCTGAGGCTGGTTCCACACTCTGCTGGGGCTGTCAAACAAAACTGCAGTCAGATCTACTGCTCGTGCATTCAGAACAGTATTCAAAAAACCACTGCATTGGTTTGCATGCAACGTCTGCAAAACATTTCTCATACCTGACTAGAGGACCACTGAGCAGCTGCGATGGCCGTGCTGGCGACTGAAAAGGCACTGACGCGGTTTCCATCCGGCAACAACAAGTCCCTGACAACAAACAACACAAAAAATTACAATTCATTCATGACAGACATCTGAATCAGCCAATACTATAACATATCACAAGGTCACGGATCACGTGCTAATAAGAGATGCGTACTTGCGAGCGCTCTTGGCATAGTCAACACCGATGGTCTTGCCGTCCAGCTTTAGAGGCGGCTGCAATCCCTGCAGGATGGTCAGAAGCTGAGAAGCTTCCTACAAAACCACAAACACCATCAGTATGTGCTGAACACAAAACAGGCACAACACACTCTGCTATAAATGTTACTGAGGTCACTGAAAGTCCAAAGCTTCTGTTTCAGAGGATCCTCAAAACAAAATAAAATCATACAGGCTGAGGAAGGACTTGAGACTGAAAACAGGAAGTGGACAGTAATTACCAAAGGGGAGGCCAGCTGGACAAAGGCAAACCCTCTGTTCTGACCCGTCTGCTTGTCTTTAATGAGACGGATATTGCCGGGCGAGAGGTTGGCGTACGGGGCGAGGGCTGTCAGAATGGCTTCAACAGTCGAGTGAGGGGCAATGTTCCTCAGGATAATAGCTGTCATTTAATATATACACGTCAACAGAAATGCCCACTAGAATTCAGGACAAACATAAAACACTAGTGTTTGTTAGTCCAATCTGCTGAATTCAGAAGTGAAATCTCCTTACTGTCGCCATAGTAATCTCCACTGGACTGAGTGTCTGTGGCTCCTGTGGTGGTGCTGGACTCAGAGTCTGATGGGAAACACAAAGAACAAAAACAGTGAGTTTCTGAACACAAGGAGAGCTGATACAAAGCAACACAAAACCTCTGGATCAGAGCTACTGTTATCAGCCCTAATGATAAAACATTACCAGAAGTAACAAACAGAGTTTTAGAAGTGTCTGACTGGACCATCCAGATCTTCAGAGCTTCTCACCTGCTTTAGCAGCTCCACACCTGAAACACTTCAGTCTCCTCCGGAAGTTGTAAAGGCCACACTGTAAGCAACGGTCATAATGTTCATTTACCTCCACTGTGAGGCAGCAGGTAACAACACTTACAGTGAGCTGAACACTTACAGTGAGCTGAACACTTACAGTGAGCTGAACACTTACAGTGAGCTGAACACTTACAGTGAGCTGAACACTTACAGTGACGGACAACCAACCCAACGGACAATTTGAAAAATTTAATACGTAAACACCTGACACATTTAGCACTACAATTAAGCTGCACATCTGTAACTCGCTTTTCCCAAAACAAAGGGAAGTTCTGGTAACTTTTTATCTTATATACCAGCTCTGGCCATTTATTCTGATGCTGTAATAAAGAACAAACAAAACTTTGGGAAACATTCTTAAAATGTAACTTACCGAATTGCAGAGCCAATCCTCAAACCTGTGCCGGTTGTTGCTGTAGTGCATAGCAACAGACTTGCCGTGAACCGTCAGGAGTTTCTGGAAAAACAAGACAGATTCTTGGTTATTTCTTCTTCTGAAAAGGTTTGATCTCAGCCCAAGAACAACCACAATAGCCACGAGGGTTTAGGGTGAGGATCGCCCGGAAGCGTTAAACGTGTGTCAGAAGGTGTGTGTTTCTGGTGTTTGGGACCCGAGTGTCCGGATGGGGCCGGAACAGAGTGTAAAAACGTCATCCTTAATGGGGAGGAGTGGGTGGGGCTTCAGGGTCTTCAAAGTGCCATAAAAGTTTCTCTGCTCAAACAAACTAATTTTGTTTTACTGTTGACAGCTGCTAAGATGTTTTAATTACATAATATTATAAGACTTTTTAAAATAACAAACCTATTAGCACTACTGCTTTACAAGTATTATTAAACATAACAGCAGTGCCACAAAACTTTTGGCTTTTAACCCATTTGAGTCATAACACACCAATTAATTAATGTATTCACTCTTCCCTCTTAAGTCTGTGACAAGAACCAACTTTTAAGTTCTGTTAAGACTAAAAATGACTCAAAATGAGAAAAGCCAGCACGTCCATTAAATGGCTCTCCTGTGTTTTGGTCACATCTGGCCTTAATACGAAACATCAGGGGCTCTGATCCAATATCGTCCATATAGTCTGCTGGGGCAGCAACATTTATCTTTGACTACTTTAACTGCATTATTCCCCAGAGCAAAAGCTAGACTTTGTGATTAGGAAGCAACCTGATTGGTCTCCATCCATCGGGTAGCATCTTGCAAGTGATAAAACTCCACGAAGGCGAAACCTCGGCTTATACCTAGAGAGGCATTCAGATATACAGACGGGAGCTGTGTTAGTTTAAATGGTTCAGTGGTACAACATTCAAACTCTGTCACAAACTGCTTCGTGACCCCCGTGACCCAGAAAGGCCAAAGAGAGGCAGTGGGGGTTGCCAGGAAACTTTTACCATAGCAACAGATCCTTACAATATCTTCTTACATGAATAAAGTGGGTCTCACAAACAATTAAAAAACAGTCATAAAGAACCCTGAATCGATTAAATTGCTACATCACAACTACCTCCATGCAACCTCAATTGGCATATAAATATAGGTGCCAATTTGAGGCACACTGAAACTTACCTCAAACTTGCAACAGAATGTTTTTAAGGCTGTAATTGTAAAGCTGCTCTAGTGTTGTGTTGCTATGGCAAAAGGTGTTTAAGCAGAAGCAGGTTGGCCCAGTGGACACAGGTTTGTTCGGGAAAGATCCGCGGTACATCAGTCTCACCTGTCCTCTTTTTCATCAGTCGAACATCCATCGGTTTTGGTCCCTCCAGCTGGTCAATTGCTGCTCGAATCTGTAAACGTATATCAATTATTAACATCTTCAATATTACGCAGTTTACTGTAGCCTTACACTTGCTCTAGAACCTAAGAGTTTATTATAAAGATCTAAAGTCACAGGAAACTGACAAGCTTTTGAAAGGCTGATTTATTCTGTTTATTTAGTCACTTTGATGTATAAAATCAAATGATTAAATCCCAGAATCTGTAACCAGCTTGCAGGTTTTCTGTGACCCTCAGCATGAGATGAGAGGGTTTATGAAAGACTCACATCTGCCTCTGCGGTGTTCATGGGCAGACCTCTGAGCATGATGGTCTTGCTCTCCTTCTCATCAGCGGGGTCTCCTCTGTAATCCTGCTCAGAGTAATCTCCGTCTGAGTGATGTCCATCCTCAGACCCCTCACTGCCGCGACGCTTCCGGCCTCGCTGTGACGCAGTGAATTTACACGGTGAGCACTGTTCTCCATCAAAACACTGCCGAACATTCAACATCTAAGTGCTCTTCACCTCGGGACTGTCTCTGGTCCAATATCGATCGCATCTGTCGCTTCTTTCCCCATCGTATCGGTCGCTACGACGATCGTCACCCCAGCGATGTGAATCGTAAGCGCGGTCGTCTCGATCCCGGCGGTCTCTGCGGTCGTCTCCGCGGGACTGCTCGGACCCGTACCTGCCGCTGCGCTCCGTACGGCTAACCCTAGACAAACCAATGCTTCATTAAAACCAACCCTAACACGATCAAATCTGTCTGCACACTGCACTGCGTGTTGTAATGCTATATAACTGATACGTGACCAATAAAATCTTGAATCTTTACATGAGGTTTATATTCCTCATTAAATCAAAACACACTTACCGTTTATCTGCACCCATGATTGTTTTCAATAGAAGTCCTGAAAAACATACAGAACAATATCAGCCCATTACACACACACACACAACTTCTGCAATGTATACAACTATATACAATCAGATAATATGTATGTATAGGGCAGAATGTAGGTAACACTGTATTTACAGTGCACATGATCCTGCGACTAAAAGACGGTTTGAACTGACTAAAGAGTCCGTTTACTTCCATTATAATCACCGATATATCGGGCAGTATTCTGAGATTTCTGGCATTATCAGCTTCATTGTTTTATATACAGCATTGCCAGATGTTGATTTATTTCGTGTCCTCGTCAAATGTGTTGAGGAATGAACTGCTACAGGACTGCACAACACATGGCGTTTGATTAAAATCTCCATACAGCACATTATTTATACAGCACATGCTAAAGTGCTTCAGAGAACAGCACGGCATCACCACGAACATCATGTGTTATGTGTGTAATGAGAGACGCACACAAGCTACAGAAACGCTTCAAAATGTCGTCCGGTTGTCGTTTGAAAAAGGCGCAAAACACACCGACATGCCCTCAAACATCAAAAACTTACCCGATTAATTTAACAAACGCTGAAGTACAATATTTCTCAAACTGTGAGAAGTGTTACGACAGAAACAGCCAAAGATCTTTTCAGCCAAAGATCAGACTCTGTCCATCAGCTCATTCGCTCATCAGCAGCTAAAATGGTCTACAGGTTCTCCTTCCCAGAATGCCCGAGATGTGATGACGTGTCTCAATGTTGCATTGTGGGAAATGTAGTTTCTTTCTGTCGTGTTCTTAATTTGCATAGGAGGCATTTGGACACTAGATAACCTATTTGACTATCTGAAACAGGAATGTATTACACCTCAGTGTGTCTATAAATATGATATCTTTGCACTAAGAGAACATAAAATATCTGCTTTGGGACACTTATTGCGGATGACAACAAAGAGAAAACAACATCAGCAATATTAAAACTAATATTAATAATAATAAAGGAAAAAACTTTTTTTATGCTAAGTTTTCAAAAACAATCCAACTGTTCTACTAAATATTATAATGTTTGACAAATTCCCATCAACAACAATATCTAGACTGGAGATAAAATAYAAACAGCTTTGTTCAAATATATTTCTTAAAATTACTGCTAAAAATAAATCTTGTTTTGTATTTTGTATGTATGTTTTTTCAACATTTAAAACAACAGGAACACATAGTTCTGTATGGAGAGCATTCAGCGTAATCCTGCTATTATATAAAACAAGAAATACTTTCATTCTTGAAGTTTCACTGAACACAGCAGAGCGCTCTAGAAAGCTGGAGTTAAGGGTGCGGTTTCTGCAGAAATGTATTTAATCTGTCCATTCTTGGCAAATTTCCTGCTAAACGATTCACACATTCACTCGCCGCAGTTCTTCAGCGCTTAAACACATGTTCAGCAAGCGCTGCTGTTTATTGCGCTGCACGGTTGCGCTGAGTGCGTGTGCGGATCGCTTCGAGCGAATCGTTTGAAAGATTCGACTCAACGAGTCTGACAGACGCGTCGCAGGTCCAGCGTTAACACTCAGACATGAGCCAGTGCAACACAAACGCTGCCCCGTTCATCATTACAAACAAATACCTGAAACTTTATTCAGAAACAATCTGTTACATAAAACCTGACATCTGTGAAGCGGATCCCTGTATTCACCGATGATGAAGATGAGGATGATGATACAGAGAGAATGACAGGTGAGTAAAACAGCAGATATGTTCTTACTAACAGCCATATTCATGGTATCGGATGGTTATATTTACTATGTTTTGTACACAATGGTATTTACATTGCACTCCAATGTAGTTCAAAGAGTATCACAAAATTATCCCCATGACTGAAATAACCGTGTCATTGCTATAGTACACAAATGAATTATGGTGACTAGATAAAAACACTGGAGTGTGTTTTTGGTATTTTTGTCACTTAGGCTGGTTTTGTTGTGTTGTTTTTCCAGTTTCGTGTTATTTGAATATTGTTATTGTCAGATGACCGGGTCAGTCGCTGAAAACATGTTTTTTTTGCATATGTTTTGCGTATGAACTGTGGTACTGAAAACAACAGCGTTCCTGATAAAATAACGACATTTGGGTAGTTAACAAATAACTCATCAGGATGACAGGTTAACTGTATATAAAAACTGTATATACTCCAAACGATTAAGAGGCCATAAACACTAAATGTATGATTGAAATGTATGAATGTTGTTTAAAACAGCTGTAAATGAACAGCTTTAAGTTAACTTTCTCCTGTATTAAAGCTCCCATTGGCGTGATCAATTTTTAACCTGAGAATAAAGAGGGACTCATGTTCCCTTCAACTTTCAGCAATTTCCTGGTTTGGTGAGTTATTATGTGGCACAGTTAATAAAGTTTCTCATTGCTGCTTTCAGGTCCTGCGCTCATCTCGGTGTCACCATCATGGTCCAACTTCACCAGCCCAGTCAACTCTGGACGGAACCTGATGTGCAATGACAGCCAAGACTTTAAATATCTGGCGTACACAGTCACGTACAGTCTGGTTTTCCCCATTGGATTCATCAGTAACGTTGTAGCTTTGTTCGTCTTCCTGTGTCTGACAGTGAAGAAAACAGCCAACACTGTGTTCATGACCAATCTGGCCCTTTCAGACGTGGGCTTTTCTCTGACTTTACCCCTTCGTCTGGTGTATTACTTCAGGGGCTGTCAGTGGGATTTTCCGGACTGGTTGTGTCGCTGGTGCGTCTTTTCTTTCTACGTGAATCTGTACACCAGCGTGCTGTTCCTCACTGGACTCAGTGTGCTGCGGTACGTCGCTGTGGTCCATCCCATTCAAAACAAGAGCCTGGTGACCGTACGCCGGGCCAAACTCTCCTGCGCCGCCATCTGGGTGTTTGTCGCCTGTCTCTCCACACCGTTCCTCATGTCGGGCACTTTGGTTCGGGATGAGAAAGTGCGCTGCTTCGAGCCCAGAAGCAGCACGTGGGAGCGCATATTAACGCTGAACTACGTGGGGATTTCGTTCGGATTCGTTATTCCGTTTGTCACCATTCTCGTCTGCTACGGCTGCATTATCCGCAAACTCGTCGTAGGGCCCAAAATTGGCACTCGAAGGCGAAACACCCGGCGACGCTCGGTGTATTTAATCGCGATCGTGCTGTGCACGTTTCTGCTGTGTTTCCTGCCGTATCACGTCGCCCGCACGGTGCACCTGCACGTCCGGGTGTCCGGAAACTCGTGCCGGGTGATTGAGGTCTGGCTGAGGATTCTGGTGGTGTCGCTCTGCACGGCAGCATCCAACAGCTGCTTCAACCCCCTGCTGTACTACTTCGCTGGAGAGACCTTCCGGACGGCCATCCGCAGAGCATCAGACAGAACACTGACCAGTTCGATGAGCCAGAGTGCTCTATACTCGTCCTTCAGACGCAGACTGTCCGGGTCCTGGCAGAACCGGACGAGGCGCAAAGACTTCTCTGCCCAGAGCTGCCCCTGCACCGCAGAGAGCACGAAACACGACGAGCAGGGCGACGGCTGGGTGTCTGCGGACAAATGCAAACTCTCAGAACTGAAGAAAATGTGAATAAAGAGCGAGGTGAAGCTCTGACTGTAGTGGAAGTATATGAATGTGTCATGATGAACTTGAATGCTATATTTGTTATTAAATGATAAAATGTCAATTAATTTCCTAAGGAGTATAAAAGTGTGTCATTGTATACTGTGATAGGTCATGTGGGTATTGCATACAAACAAAGTTTGCATACTGTGCACATACTACTGTAGAATGAGTTGTATGATTCTCTCTCTCACTCTCTCTCTCTCTCTCTCTATATAAATACTTTTCCAAGCATATTCATAAACTTCAAATACAAACTGTACATGCAGAAATGCCTGATGCAAATCTCTCAATGCATGTAATGTTACAATCTATTTTTGTAATAAAATTATAAGCATTACAGTAAACTGTTTACATATAATCAGTAAATATACCATGTTTTGTTTCTACTGCATATGCACAGAATAATTGGATGACCTGCTGCATTTGCCAAAATAATGATCGTATCTGTTTCTGAAGGAA
>JAZGTK010006664.1:0-13343 GCA_036877625.1 Ambastaia sidthimunki | reverse complement strand
CAACATTTCCAAAATGGGGGTTTGCTTGATTGGCATATTGGAAATGTTGCCATGGCAACAAAAATGTACACATTGTCACATGACTGAACCAGGATGTTCATTAAATGTTACTTTGGGACTTCATGAGTTAAATATGTGGAGTTAATGCTTTAAAAATACCTTTTCAGGTAATCAAAATTTTGTGTGACACCAGTGTCACCGTGGGTCCTTATGGGTTAAACTGATTTTAAACTTTTGTATTCTGTTGATCATTCGAATGAACATTTATAGTCTTTTTTTTTGCTTTTGATTGATGTTTTAACCTGCCTGGAATAATAAATTGTGATTTTTTAAAAATATATTTAAAGTTCTTCAGAAATGTCTCAGGTTACGCATGTAACACAGGTTCCCTGAAGGTAACGAGACGCTGCGTCAAAATGCTTTGGGAACGCCTCAAGCTTTTATGCGCTCTGAATCACGTGTAAAATCCGTCCAACGGGGGTGATACGTCACAGACGGGGTGACGTCACAACCAGGAAGCTTAAAAACACATGCGCTGAGCAAACCGGTAGCTTCGAAAAGGAATGAAGCAAGTGCAGGCAGTGGTACCGGAAGTATGGCCGGAGACCCAGCATCTCGTTCCCTTCAGGGAACCTGGATTACATACGTAACCAGAGATGTTCCCTTTCAGGAACTCGAGCTGCGTCGAAACACTTTGGGAACGAGATGCCCACTTCACCAGACTGAAGGCTCCCATGTCTCCTGTGTAAAATTGCACAGTCAAGGCATGAGGACAGAAGAGCCAGGAGCGGCTCGGATATCAAGGCCATAGTACCCCAAGAAGGTTAAGGGAGTGGACCATCCCACAGCGTTGCAGATGTTGTGAATTGGGATCCCACAGCGTTGCAGATGTCGTGAATTGGGACAACTGCATAAAAGGCCTTAGAGGCCATACCTCGGGTAGAGTGAGCCTTGGTCCCCTTAGGTGGGGGAATACTAGAGGACTCAAATGAGATGCGAGTAGCATCAGTAGTCCAGCGACGTATGTGTCCAATGCTCGCACTGGACACACACAGTTAAGCTTCTGCTGATCGTACTCCTGGAAGGGAGGAGGACAGGAGGCCTGTAGTACGACCAGCCGCAGTGTGGTAGAGGGAACCTTAGAGACATAACCTGGTCTCGGGTAAGAAAGGCTTTGGCCAAACCGGGCGCAAAGTCCAAATAATAATGGGCCACAGAAGGGCCTGGAGGTCACCCACTCTCCTCAGAGAAGTGATGGCCAATAAGAAGGCCGTCTTGGCCGAAAAAGGTGATTTGATATTTCCACAATGGGCTCAAAAGGTGGAGCACAAAGCCTCAGTGCACCTCGGAGGAAACATTTAACCAGGGGGTTGTCTGCCCACTGTATAAGCACCAATTGAAGTGTGGTAAGCCAATATAGCCGCCACAAAGACCTTCATGGTGGAGTGAGCTAGCCCTGCAGAGAACCTTGCCTGTGTTCTGTGAAGAGTGAAGAGTTTCCACTTCAGGGCATACAGTTTCCTCGTGGAGGGAGCTCTGGATTGGAGGATGGTCTCAACAACCTCAGCTGAGAGACCAGAGGCTACGAGTTTACATTTACATTTAGCAGACTCTTTTATCCAAAGCGACTTACAAATAAAAGAACAATAGAAACAGTAAATCAATGAACAGAAGGCAACAATCTGGAAGCATCGTGCCAGTTTCCCTAGCCTAGCATAGAGTAATTTACAAGTGCAATTGCTCCCCCCCTTTATTTATTTATTTATTTATTTTTAATACATGGAAAGAAATAAAGAAAGAGTTGTGCCCCCTCAGAAGCCATACCCACCGCCTCACAGCTCTGGGCAGAGGTGCACAATGGTGCCCCCTGCCTGAGATAGAAGGTCCCCCCTCAAGGGGATCTCCCCAGGCGAGCTGTCCAGGACAGCCATGAGATCTGAGAACCAGGCTTGGTTCGGCCAGAACGTGGCCAACCAATATGGGATAGGATAACGCATTCTGGCGGACTCTCTCCAGAACTCCCGGGAGCAGAGCGATCAGGGAAAAGGCATACAGACGAAGCCTTGGCCAAGTCTGTACCATGGCATCCCAGAGGAGCTGGATGAGCTGGAGAGAACCAAAGGGGACATTGCTCTCTCTCGAGAGGTGATAAGATGCCCAGGGATATAAGCCACTCTCAGCGAGAGGAGCTTTCCCTAGGACCACACAAGAATCTGGTGCGCCAACTTGTAAAGAGGGCGTGAGTGCAGACCTCCTTGGTGATTGATGTAAGATACCACAGCTGTGTTGTCGGTGTGAACTAACACATGCTGTCTTTCAGATCTGGGAGGAAAATGCCTGAGAGCGTAAAATACTGGTAACATCTCCAGACAATTTATGTGCCAAGAAAGGTGGTGACCTCTCCACAGACCAAGGGCAGAGGGGCCACTCATGACCGCCTCCTAACCGGTGAGGGATGCATCTGTCGCAAGTGAGACACTGCGGCAAAGAGCTCCCAGTACCGGGCCCTGAGTGAGGAACCAAGGTTTCTTCCATGTATCTAAGGCCCAAAGGCAGTGCCACATGACCTTGTTTTGTGGAAGGATTTCCCCTCAGGGAAAACACCTTGGTTTTTAGCCACCACTGTAAGGGCCTCATGTGCAGCAGGCCAGAATGAAATCACATAGAAATTGTTAAACTGCTTCACAGTGAGTGACTGGCCTTCTTTGACTCTCATGACTGTACTTAGGATCGAAACTACTTGAGCAGGAGCCAGATGTGCCCGCATAGTGGTCGAATCCCAAACTACACCCAGATAAGTTGTTCTCTGTGCTGGAGAAGCACACTTATGTGGTCTAGAACAACATCTCGATGTTGGACCACCAAGGGCTCTATGTGAGCTAATATCAACCAATCGTTGAAATAATTGAGTATGCGGATGTCGTGGTGTCACAGGGGAGACAGTGCTGCATCCACAACTTTTTTGAAAGTACGTGGTGAGAGTGCTAGGCCGAAAGGAAGAACCCAATATTATTAAGCTTCGCCCCTGAAAGCAAACCTCAGGAACTTTCTGTGTAGAGGAAGGATGTGTATATGAAAATATGCATCTTTCAGATCTATCGTGACAAATCAGTCCTCGGACCTGATTTGGGACACGATCTGTTTTACAGTCAGCATCTTGAACTTCAGTCTCATGACTGAGTGGTTCAGGAGACGCAGATCTAAAAAAGGACGCAACCCTCCATCCTTCTTGGGAACAAAGAAGAAACTGCTGTAGAGCCCTAACTCTTGCTGCTGAGGAGGGACCACCTTGGCCTTCTTCCTCAGGAGAGTTTGTACTTCTTGCTCCATAACCAGAGCCTGCGCTGGATCCACTAATGTGGAGAGAACCCCACCGAATTTAGGCGGATGGTGATAGAATTGGATTCTGAGCCTAGCTCTACTGTGCGCAGGACCTATTGAGACATGTGTGGTAGCCTTTCCCAGTCTGCCAGATGGTCCCTTAAGGGAACCAGTCTCTCGAGATTGGTCTCTGGCATTTTTGGGGTGAATAGACCGGTGCCCTGTAAAGGAAACCCAGCAGGGAACTTCCGGTTTAAACTCACCAGGGACCTCCGTAGAGGTAGCGCTTCCCCACGCTTGCTGGCAAACACTGGGGGGCACTGTTATCCGAGGCAGCTGCGCCCTGAAGCACCCAAAGTAGCAGGGTCAACAGCCTGGCCTCCAGAGAGCACTGAGGAGGTGTGGGCATTGTGTAATGAGATGTAAACCACTGCTCCCCAGATGTGGCTGCCCCTGAGGTACTGACTTGTAATTGTTGCCCCCGTTGGACGGATTTTACACGTGATTTAGAGCGCATAAAAGCTGGAGGCGTTTCCTGTGTTGTTTCAACACAGCTCGAGTTCCTGAAAGGGAACTATTATTACCAGTAGATTAGTAGGAGTCCGATGTTACAGCGATAAGATGCCATAATAAGATCAGACTGAGCTCCTTGTAGTTGATCGGAGCTTGGAGCACATCAACCAAGATCTCCAGATTTCTGTCTATCACCTGACTTACCAAGCTGCATGATCGAGACTAAGATAACTATTATTAGATCAGAGCATGGGGCAGACAGATTTATTAATATTAATTTACCTGGCAACCTCTGACTAAGATCAGACTGATAGTTTTGTGACTGCGAGATCCACATATTCTGGCCGGCATGAGACCATAATGAACAAATAACTAAGAGTTTTTTTTATGAACAAATAACTAAGAATTTACAAATAATCAAACCCATTTGGGGAGTAAATTTTGCAGAAGTGTTACACCCTTACACATTTGGCACTTTCTCACTCAAAGTGTGAGGGGACGGTGGGTCGCTTTATATACTGATAATTCTGCTGAAACACCAAACACTTGGGTAATTTATTAGGCAGTAAAGCGAGTCATAGTATACTTTAAGCATTTAAATATTCATATAATGATCACCTTTTGTTCCACAGAAAAAAGTCATATGGCATTCAAACAACATGAGCAAATTAAACAATGACAAAATTTTCATTTTAGTTGAATTAATTCTTTAATTATGCAGGCTATATCAGCTCATAAACTTGAAATATGGGGTAATATTGAAACTTCTCTACATATATTTTCTTATATCTTTTTTTCTACAGATCTTGAGTGTATCTCAGTCTACAGGTTCTCCAGCTGTATCGCTGATATACGTGGTGCAGAATGGAACTGTCACTCTCAATGGCACGGCAGCCAGTAACCTTCTCAGCCATTTGACAGCAGACCTTGTGGGCTACTTTCTGTTTTACCCTCCCCTCATGACTGCAGAGCGTAAGTGCTTCTCAGTCCTACACAAAACAAAGGTTACAGTTTTGGATTGTAGAGACTTTTGTGGCCCACAGTGAGGCTCACCTTAAAAACATCCCTATCACTGTCACATTCTCCCTATCCTCAATATGAATTGAAAAGTTTTCTCAGTTTCTCAATGGAAAATGTTCAGAGAGTGACAGAGAGAATTTAATTTATTATTTTAATTTATTGTTAACACCAATTAAAACATTGTTCTCATATAAAGTACACAATACCTCATTTATATTCAATACCCTAATTTCTACAAACTTTTAGTCTAGCTTGCACAAATCCCCAAAACATAGGAACCACACTTATTGCATCCTGCCCTACAGGTTTATTTTTTCTTGATTTCCAAATGCTAGTTTTGCCAGATAAAAAAATGAAAACCAAAAGCCTTTTCCTTTGACCTGAATACTTAGGTCTATAAACAAACAAGGGTGGAAATATTTCACCCAAAAACTAATTGCTTCAAAGGGAAAACAAGTTCCCCTAAATTCGGGAACTGCACAAATAAATGGAAAGATGCTTTTACCTGAACAAAAAGGACAACCCTTCCCAACATTATGATTTAGATACACCACGTCTGTTCGTATACTGCTCCATGCATAATCCTCCACTGAGAGTCACCTGTCCCTTGAAGTTATTATTTTTGCAGTACTATTTTTTTACATTCTATAAATACATTCTATATATACATTTGATGTATTTTATAAATACATCAAAAACATAATTCTTAAGATGTTAATGAAAAGGTTTAAAATAGTTAAAAAAGTTTGAATAATTTTCTTATACCCAAACAATAAAGTTAGAAATTTTGAAATTTTTTTCATTCAGATTTCATTCTAGTTCCTTTTCAGGAACTCGAGCTGCGTCGAAACGCTATGGGAACGCTATTAGCTTTTATGCACTCTGATACAGGTGTGTCTAATCAATAATTATGGGGTATGGCGTCACAGACAGGGTGACGTCATGACCAGGATGCTATAAAAGCATGTGCTTTGCGCAGCTCGGGTTAGCTTCTTTCATTCAGCGAAGCACTCTGCGTTGCTGTATGTCTGTTTGTTTGTCTTTCCTAAGAAGTGATAGGGCAAGCATTTAAGTTAGCATGCCAAAGGCTAAGGGAAAGACTAGGGGCGCTGATTGTTTGAGAGTTGTTTTGTTTGGGAGCGGAGCATGCTTAGTCAGCTCTTGATGAGGCTGGCTGTCCCCATTGTGAGCTCCTACCAATGCGGGTGCTTTGCTCTAGGAGGGCTTTCTTTGAGGAGGGAGCCCTCACAAGCGTTCCTTGTGGTGTTGGTCCGGCTTCTGCTGAGGCAGAGCGGTGGCTGCACTCATGGGGTTCGCAGCTTGACCTGATGGAGGGAATTGAGACAGATATCTCCCTTTCTCATTCCTCACCCATCGGGTCATCCGCCCCCTCCCTGGGTTCGGAAGCATGCTTGGCGGTTACTTCCCCCCACGGAGAGGGCTAAGCTCTCCACCTCTCATTGACAGAAGAACTGGACGTTGAGAGTGTGGATGACCCTGAAGTGTCCCCCCACTATGATGAGCTTGTGGAGGTTCTCTCTCGTGCTGTGGCTAAGCTCAGTCTGGACTGGCCCACTGAGAGGCAGGCTGTGCATCCGAGGATGTGATGGAACTTAGAAGAACAGCCAATCTGTCCCTGCATGCCACCAAAGAAACTGCCCGTGCCATTGGCCGGTCTATGGCAGCACTGGTGGCCGCAAAGAGACACCTCTGGCTGACCCTGTCCATCCTGAAAGAGAAGGACAGGGTCTATCTCCTGGATGCCCCGCTTGAGCTATCTGGTCTGTTCAGCGACTCGGACAATTGTCTCCCGCTCGAATAGAGTCAATCCTTACTGCAGTCACGAGAATCAGATAAGGCCAGTCACTCACTGTAAAGCAATTTCAATGGTTGCTTGGCCTTATGGCAGCAGCGTCCAACGTTATACCTTTTGGCCTGCTGCACATGAAGCCCCTGCAGTAGTGGCTCAAGGCCTTAAAGCATGTAGCAACACAGGGCAGGGGTTCCTTCACTATGGCAGAGTTGGCATCTCGTTCCCATAGCGTTTCGACGCAGCTCGAGTTCCTGAAAGGGAACGTCTCAGGCTATGTATGTAACCCTGGTTCCCTGAAGGGAAAGGGAGACGCTGCATCTTGAGGCCATACCTCAGGTACCACCTGCTTGTGCTCGCTTCATTCATGTTCGAAGCTAACCCGAGCTGCGCAAAGCATGTGCTTTTATAGCGTCCTGGTCATGATGTCACCCCGTCTGTGATACCACGCCCCGTAATTCGTGATTAGACACACCTGTATCAGACTGCATAAAAGCTGATAGCGTTTCCATAGCGTTTTCGTTCCCTTCAGGGAACCAGGGTTACATAAGTAACCTGAGACATTCTTTGGTTTACAACTCCACACTGCTACTCTGTACACGGCCCAATTTCATACATCCAGCAGCAAACAACCGTGAACATAAACATAGTTTATAATGTTTGCAAAAAAAAGTCAAATATTTATAAAAATATTTCCATTGTCATATTAACTGTGAGAAACACTCAATTTCTAGCTTTACCTATTGCAGGAACAAAAAAAGAACACCCATTGCTGTGACTGGCTTCGTTACACTGTATTCAAGCATAGTGAACATAACTAAATAGCTACATATTGATAATTGTTGACACATTTCTTAAAAAAAAAACAATGACAGTAAAACCCTAGCTACAAAATAAATAAATAATAGACAATTGATGTGATTGATTGGTGCCATAGAATTCCAAAATTTATTGTATTTGTGGAATTTTCTAGAAATGGCATTATTGCTGATGTTCATCTTAACAAAAATATGGCTTATTAAAGAATTGTTCACCCAAAATGAAAATTCTTTTAAACAGTACACACCAGTTAATAAGCTCAATATGTTATTAGTTCCCTTTCAGGAACTCGAGCTGCGTCGAAATGCTATGGGAACGCTTCTAGCTTTTATGCACTCTGAAACACCTGTCTAACCATTCGATTATGGAGTGATTGATCACGGACGGGGTGAATTACGACCAGTAAGTATTAAAAACACGTGCGTAATACAACTCGGGTTAGCTTCATTCATTCAGCGAAGCGCTCTGTGTTACATTGTTTGTCTATTGTTTGTCTTTCTGTGAAGCCTAGGGAAGCATTTAAGTTAGCATGCCAAAGGCGAAGGGAAATACTAGGGGTTGTGAAAGTGAGCAGCAACGCTTTAGAGAGTGTCTTCCTCCCTGCCCGCATTTTATAACAGGTGGGGATACACAGGCTTTATGCTTTGTCTGCCTGGAAGCGAAGCAAGGGTCTCTTTAAGGGGGGAGCCTTCACTAGCGTTCCTCACGGTGCTGGCCCCGCCTCTACTGAGGCAGAGCGGACACTGCATTTGTGGGGTTCGCAGATCGATCTGATGGAGGGAATTGAGACAGGCTCCGCCCTTTCTCGCTTCTCACCCACCAGATCCTCTGCTCTCTCCCTGGGTACGGAAGCCCGCTTTGCAGTTTCTTCCCCCCAGGGGGAGGGCTCAACCCTCCGCCTCTCATCTACTGATGAGGTAGATGTAGAGAGCGTTAAGGAACCCTCAGTGTCCCTGCGCTATGAGGAGCTTCTGGAGGTGGTAGTGATGGGAAGTTCGAATCATTTTACTGACTCGGTCCTTTGAGTCTCGTTCAGCAAAATGAACGAATCTTTTTTTGAGTCATTTCGTTCATTTTAGCAAAATATAATCAAAAAGTTATGTGTTACTTCCCTAATACATATACTACTTACGCACACTACAACTACAAACAAGACTAAACTAATGCTATAAGAAACAGAAAACACTAATTATTGTTTACCTGGATCTTTAGTCTACGATTAGCTCATCTCGTATCTGACAAGTCTTCGGGTTTGAGTCGTTCGTTCATCACGTGACAGCCCCATATGCTTAACCAATGCGAACTGCACCGGAAAGAGAAATGATTAGTTCATCTTTTGAGTCTTTCGAGTCATTCGTTCGTTCGTTCATCACGTGACAGCTCCATAAGCTTAACAATACAAACTGGAACTGAAGTGTCCAGATCATGGCGAAGCCGCTGCGCACCACCTCAGCGCTTCTGGGCAGGGGGTACACGGCTGCGGGTCAGGCCGGTGCCTGCTTATACACCATGGGAGTGTTGCAGGCATACCAGGCCGACCTGCTATAAGAGCTTGATGAGAGCGGGAGCCTCACATCTGAGGATGTGCTTGAGCTCAGGAGGATCGCTGACCTCTCGTTGCGTGCCACCAAGGAGACCGCCCGGGCAGTAGGGCGGTCCATGGCAGCCTTGGTGGCAGAGGCATTTGTGGTTGACCCTGTCCAACATAAAAGATCAGGACAGGGCCTTCCTTCTGGACGCCCCACTGCTGCCTTCTGGCCTCTTTGGTGACACTGTAAACTTGGTCATCGAGAGATTTCAGGAGGCTCGCAAGCAGTGTGAGGCATTTCAGCGGTTCCTTCCTCGCCACTCTCACTCTCTTTTGGCTGCTGGACGGGAGCAGTCGAGGCCGTTCATCTTTTGAGTCTTTCGAGTCGTTCATTTGTTCATCACGTGACAGCTCCATACGCTTAACCAATGCAAACTGCACCGGAAATAGAAATGATTAGTTCATCTCAAGTCGTTCGTTCGTTCATCATGTGACAGCTCCATACGCTTAACCAATGCAAACTGCACCAGAAAGAGAAATGATTAGTTCATCTCTCAAGTCTTTTGAACGACTCAAACCCGAAGACTCAAAACAGGTGAACTAATTCCAGTACAGCGCCTATAGGATGTTGTGCATGTGCGATTGAACGAATCACTCTCCATGACGACTCGTTCTTCCAAGTCACATTATGGATTCATTCAAAATGAACGAATTGTTCGAGAACGACCCTTCAGCAGGAGGTGGTGACTCGTGCTGTGGCTAAGCTTAAGATCGATTGGCCCGCCGAGTCACAGACTGCGCGGCCAAGAAGCCTGCTGGACGAACGCTTCTTGAGCAGCCAGTCAACAACTCCACTTAGGAGCCTTCTTTTTTTCCCTAATTTGCACACTGAGGTGTCCAGATCATGGGGAAAGCCATACTCTTCCTGTATCTTCAACCCTGCTGCCAACCTTTATGGTAACGTGGCGGGTTTGGACGAGCATGGCTATAAGGCGATGCCCTGGGTAGAGCAGACGCTAGCTAGCTATTTGTCCCCCAATGAGGCATCGTCTTTGAAGGCTCCATCCCTGCCCTCGAAGCCGCTGCAGGGGGTACACAGACACAGGGGTCCTTTCCACAAAATCAAGGTCATGCTGCGCTGCCTTCGGGCCTTAGATATAGTATATATGGATATATGGAAGAAACCTTGCGATGCTGCGGGATGGTCCCCCTCTGACTTTTGTGAGAAACTATGGCCTTGATGTCTGAGCCACTCCTGGCTCCTCTGTCCTCATGCCTTAGCTGTGCAATTTCACACAGGAGGCTGGGGAACCTTCAGTCTGGTGAAGTGGGCATCTCGTTCCCATAGCGTTTCGACACAGCTCAAGTTCCTGAAAAGGAAAGTCTCAGGTTACGTATGTAACCCAGGCTCCCTAAAGGGAACGAGATGCTGCGTCTCTGGCCATACCTTCGGTACCCCTGCCTGCGCTCGCTTCATTCATACTCGAAGCTAACCCGAGTTGTGTTGCGCACATGCTTTTAAAGCTTATTGGTCGTAATTCACTCCTTCCGTGATCAATCACCCTGTAATTAAATGATTAGACAGGTGTTTCAGAGTGCATAAAAGCTAGAAGCATTCCCATAGAGTTTCGACACAGCGTCTCGTTCCCTTCAGGGAACCTGGGTTACATACGTAACCTCAGACGTTTTCTTTCACAAACATATTGTTTCACTTTAAATTTATTAACCCACTGGAGTTATTACTTTTATGATGGATGCGCTTTTTTAGAGCTTAAAACTTTTTTTGGAACTTTTCAATTCCATTACAAGGTGAAAAGAATCAGGATATCATTTAATATAACAGATGGGTTTGGCAGGAGAAAGAAAGTCATTAAACACCTAAAATGGCAGGTGGGTGGGTAAATTAGGAGAGAAAGTAGAATTTTGGTATTAATTAATTTATAGTATTCATTTTGAATAATTAATTTATTAAAACCACTCATTGTTTGTTGTGTACTGTTGCCATTATAAAATCACAACATTCACAGGGGGCAGAAATAGGTTCATGCCAATATTGACCAGAGCACAGCATGCACATCAAAATCAATTACAGCAAAAAATAATGAACAGTGGGGTAAAGCATATACACCTACGTGAGTGTGTGAAATCATGCTTCTGCAAACATGTGTAATGTGATGGTGACAGTATCACACATCTCTCACTGTCACATGTTGCTTGTGTGGTCTGTGAGATGCAGATCTTTTTCTGTCATTATTCACTTATATCTCAATGCACCATACAAAATGTTAAACTCTGATACAATAATAATTTCCTGGCTTCATTTAAACAATTTTTTATCATCCAATGTTTTTGGGAATGCTATAGGCTGAACAGGCATACCATATTGAAAAATAAATATACGACAGATTACACTATCATTACAAATGCATTCAACTTTAATTTTACTTTCTGTACATTCAAATTACAAATCCTATTTTCTGCCTCAGTTTGAATTCCGTTTACATTCAAAAATTAATAATGAACTTAATTAACTTCTGAATGTCATAATCCTGTTAGTTAAAAACAATTCAACTGCCATTGAGACTTTGCAGGCTGTACAGAGATTTTGTCTTGAAGACAAGATTTCATTTAGAGCCTTTTCTCAGACTGCCAGTATGCAATTAAGTAAATGTTTTATTTGGGAAATGGCTAGAGTGGATGTGCTAAGCTAAGCCTCAGGATCCAGGAAAGAAGCCGTCTTATTTGTTCTCTCTCAACCCTGCTTCAGTCTCTTATGCTCATACTCTTACTATGTGTCCTCCACAGCTCTGGAGTACCACAACCTCAACACCTCTGTTGAAACAAGGCCATTTTGGGTAATCACAGGTAATCAACATAGGGACCATCATTTCAACCATCAACCATTTAAGTGGAAGAGCTTCCTTTCTTTTTGCTCTGTTCAGACATCACCCCTCCCACTCCCAACCAATTAGGTGTGTTCAGACCAATTGCCATACGACTGCACAAGAGATTGTTGCTTTGAACAGAACTTCTGATAAGACTGAGTAAGCAATGCAAATCTTAGAAGAGATGTAAATATAATTTAAACCACAGTTTTGGGTAAGCCAATCACAAGTGGGAACATTGCTGTTTACACCTACCACACATCCTCACTGATTATTTGTGTCTGGATCAAGAGATCTACCCAATGATGTCATTGTCTGTTACACATGAAAACTGTCACAGTTGTTGAACAAATGGGAAGGTAGACAAAGATCTTGTCAATAAGCATTAAATTGTAATAAATTGTAAAAAAACTCTGTCTTCGACCCAAAATTAATTGAACTGTTTCATTTCACTAGCTGTGCAGCCAGCAGTCAGCATTTATGCCCATGTAAAGCATTTAACTGTCTACACAAGATAACAAGACTAATTAACATAAACCAATGACAGAATACGGCTAATTAACAAAAGACAGCCATGAACAGGAATCAATAAACTGGTGACAATAAAACAAAAATTCAAAACTTCAAAATGAAAGACATGACAAAATTAAACATGACATAAAATCCTTTATTGCAAATTATGTGTGTATGTTTATGGCAGCACTACACAAATCAAAAACAAATCCAGAGAATACAATTCACTGTCTGTCGCTTTCCATATCCTCATAGTTATTCAGGATGTGGAGAACACCTCTCTGGAAAGACAGTACCAGAGCTTTGCCAAGTTGATGGAGAAGCGACTTGCTGAGCTCCTCATGGTGGCCCATCAGCAAGGCGTCCGTTTCAGAAGGGCAACAACAGTGGGCAGTTACACTGTCCAGGTACGTTCTAATGCAATTAGGGTATTATGATTTTGAAACTTGATCATTAAGATGCTGATTATGTAGCATTGAAAGCTATGCAAAGTAGTGATGTGTTGATACTACCATGTAAGCACAGTGTTGGCACAGTTGGTTCAATGGTTATTAATTTTAAAACATCTCTGCCTGTTAAGTCTTCATGACCATGAGCAAGATACTTGAAGTCTAAGGAAAAGTTATTCACTTCTTCTCCTTGAAGGCCACATTTAACTCACACCCACAATCAAACACAACTAAACTAGCTAATCAAGGTCTTAATGAATTTTGAAAAATTATCAACTGTGATAAACATTGATGCAGTGTTAGAATCCATTTGCAGATTTTCTTAAAAATTGGATTTTCTTAATTCCAGTCTGTCAGAGAAATGTAGTTCCCTTTCAGGAACTCGAGCTGCGTCGAAACGCTATGGGAACGCCTCCAGCATTTATAGGCTCTAAATCACGTGTCAAACCATCCAATCAGGGGGCGATACGTCACAGGCGGGTGAC
>JAZGTK010006663.1:0-20488 GCA_036877625.1 Ambastaia sidthimunki | reverse complement strand
ATATATATATTCCCATTAATTGAAATGTTCCTGTCCTAAATTAACTCTTGAAGTAAGCAAGTCAGCAACTGCCCCAAAGGATTATGGGAATGGATAGGTAATTTAAGACTGCACCTCCAGAGGACTGTTACCTACCGATATAACATCTCTGAAAATGAAGAGAACTAAAGGGCTGACAATTCATGCCCCGAGATCTCATTCGTAGTTCCATGAAGACGTTGAGAGATTTCTTTAAAAGTCACGTGGGATGGTCGGGCATCAGAATTAACTTTGTTTATATGGCCTCCTAGCCGTCTAAAAGTTCTCGGCCTAATAACTCCAGAACCATTTTTCAGAAGGCCTCTTCCCACAGCAATAACTATCCAGAATCTCATCTCGCAGAGCAGAAGTCCGGGTCGTTTGTTTACGGAAACATGTCACAGTGTCACAGGGTGCAAAATGCAGAATCATGCACCGAACTCACTCGTTAAATCTATACCTGCAGGATCGCCATAAAACCAGTCTCATGAAGCGTAAATAGTTTAGGCATAATAATAGTTTACAACAGAAACACAAGTCTCTTGCTGACTCACTGGTTTCAAAGACAGCACATGCAAAATGTGCAGATTTATTCCCCGTTTCCCTCTGAATGAAAGTCATGATGTATTTGTGAGAAGGTCACTATGAGCTCAAGCATTACAAATGTAGGCTGAGAGACAGGACTTGTGAATTAAAAGATCTGGGGTAAATGAGAATGTAAGATTTATGGAGACTAAAGGGAATTCATTCCTTTTTAATATCTCTGAATGGCTCGGGTCAAGGCCTTAAAACGTTTAAAAGCAGAAATGAAGCCCCTCTGCTGGTTAACATTGCCGCATGACAAGATTCAATCACAAAACCGTATATTTGAAGAATAGCTTCCAGTGACAGGAGACTATTTATGAATCAAGCAATTAGAGCAATTATGGCTTGGAGATCATTAGCGAAACACTGGCAAATGTCCACTCATTCATTACAGAGATCAGTGTGACAAAAGATGTAATAGAGAAATTAATTAGAAATTAACAATTTTGTGTACATCTGCAAAGCAAGATTTTATTTGTGTATTCGTTAACAGACACCACGTACCCATTTAAACATTACATCATAGCAAAAAATTATATATAATTTATATATATATATAATTTAGTTAAAAAGGTTACAGAATTGGAACAATAAACATTTTTGGAATGTTCAATAATTTACTTTTAAGTAACATTTTTAATGTTTTGGTTACTTAATGGAAACGTTCTGAACACATTCTTACAACCTAAAATCGTTAGCTGGGTATTGGCAAAGATTTTAAAAAAGGGGACGTGTGAAAGACACCAAGGCTTCAAAGACATCAGTTGTGAATAATTATGATTTTAATACCACATTTAATTTCTGCCCCAAAAATATTGGGAGGGGCCAGTTTCTCCTCCACGGCTTTGTGTGACTAATTGCAAAATGATCTGGCGGTCCGACAGCTTTACGCGTGAGCCCGCCTGCCCTTGTTTATGGTCAAAGGATGACATCATTAGCTTTATTTAGATCAATTTCACACTGTCTGTCTGATTAATGAGGCGCAATTAAACCTGGAAAGGTCCTAAATCCAACCATAAATTACTAAGGATAGATGGAGGGGAAAGAGTTTAACTCAGAAAAACACGCAACATACTTTTCCACGGCTACGAAAGTTCCCAAAGTCCACAGGCGCTAAAATATTAAAGTGATGTAGGTGTGAAATTTAAGGCACAACCATTTTTAGAGGAGCATCTTACAAAGCTCCTTTTTCCCTGAGCAAAAAATAAACCGTAGTGCAGGAGTGAAGTACATAAGTTCTTTAAAGTTTATCTCATAATCCACCTCTGGTAGCAAGTATTAAACTTTTAGCAATGTGAGTCACGGAGTATTATGACAATATCTTTAAATGTAGCATCTCAACCAGCTCTCACTCCAAGACTCAAAACAAGTTCCTACTGTAATACATGGACTCCAATATGAATAATCCAACATTAGGAATAAAGCTTACACTTCAGCTGGAAAAAACTCTTGTTCATTTATTTAGTAATTTACAGGTCCCAGCAGAGTAAAAATGTGCAAAAAAAGCTTTAAATGGAAACACAGCTAGACATCCAACTTCATAACAAAACTATCCTGGTTTTCTATTTTTATTTCAGTTAATTACATGACAATGGCTGCCAAGTGAATAATGCATTAGAAATTATACTGCGCTCTAAAAAGCCAATTTAGCCGAGCTGAAATTGTAGAAACTTTGATTATAAAGAGTTTAATTCAGAAGCTTATAGTGTGGTAAACCAAATAACTATAAAGATGCAACCTTAATCTTTTAACTTACCCTCAATTCTTTTTTGTCAAATGTTTTTACACAAATATACATGGAGATCAAGTGTACAAAAATAAAAGTATTAAAAATAACAGTATTAAAAATAAAGGTGATAAACAAAACCTTTTGTGCAACAGTAGGGTTTTGCAGATGTTAAAGGTTCTTTATGGAACCATACAGCCCAACAAAGAACCTTTATGAACCCTTTATTTTTAAGAGTATTTGATATTATATATGCAGACTGCATAGAAAGTGCTCCACAATTCTAATGCAAAGTATTTTTAAAAATACCTTAAAAATTACATTCTCATTATATAGAAAAAACCTAATCTGTTATATCTGTATTCAAACACAAAAGCCACTGATACAGTGAAAATCATAACGGTCTTCTTATAATCTTTATATACACTACATTGGTGTTAAAACCATTTGGCTGTTTCCTATAGCCTCTATCAGAGGACCTTATAAACAACAAACAGGTCTGAACACTGGATACACCAAAGACAGACACCACAATCATTGTGTTTGTTTCCTTTTAACCACCGTCTCAGGAGAGAGTTTTATCTGTACATAAATCCCACTGTTCTGTCACGGAATCGCAGACCACAGAGACAGCATTTGTTCCGTGCAGGTATTCAGTAATCTCTCTATTGTTCTACCAGCCTTCCTGTTTCCCTCACGTTTGATCAAGTCCTCACGGAGTGCTTTACCTCACAAATGAAGCTATCTGCAATGCTGCGCCACAGTCGCCCCCCCCCCCTAAAAATTACCCACATCTACCCATCCGTCCATCCATCCACGAATGACACCCCATGCAACAGCCTCTCTTTTTTTGGACACCCCTTCATTTCTAACCACTTTTGGCACTTTTCTTTGCTAAATTGGCAGTTCTGAATGGCTGAAAGAGCAGCGTGAGGTGGACAGGTCTGCGGGGGGGGTCGTCTTCCACACAAACATTGTTGTCATCTTACTCATTTTTCTTTCAGCGCACCATTTGTCAGGAAGTAAACAAGATATCATTCTACCCCCACCTGCTGACTTTTGACCGTGGAAAGGCGAGAAATAAAGCGGGAAACAAAGATACCACAGCCATCCGAGATGGCATCGTCTAATCCCAATGTACGACACACTTCCTTGTTCCTTCGAGTCATATATCTCCCAACCCACCAATCAGATCACCTGCCCCGTGCATTCAGACCACCTCTGCGGTTTACTGCAGTGACTGCGGCCTGACAAAGCATGTTGTCAGAAGATAACTACATTACCCAAACTTTCATTTCGTTCACACCGGGAGCTTCATCATACACAGATGTCTCTCTCTACCTCACACAGCAGTCACTTCCCATTCCATATTCTTCCGATTCTGTTGTAAAAAATGATGAAACAATACCTGGCATAGCGAGGAATCTAGATTGGAACCACAGGAAGGACCTGCTCACCTTTGCCATGAAGTAACCAATCTGCAACGGGCCGCCAGCACAAACTTTCAGCATCATCAGATCAATGAAAAAAAACGCTGGTTCTCCATCACAATGCAACTGCAATTTAAATGCAGCATCTGCACTGCAGTGAACAACAACCCAACTAACAACTAAGAACGCTTTCGTAATGTTTCCATTAAGTAACAAAAGGTTTTCATTTTATTTTGAATATTCTAAGAACGTTCAGTTCTTCCATAAATAACATCCAGTTATTTTTAGACATGGTTATATCAAAGCATATATCAGCATTATCAAACTATTCACTAGCAACATAGAAATAAAGTTTTTGATATATAAAATCTTCTACAAAATGTTACCTTAGAACTGTTTTTTACAACTTGACAACCCTGGGAAAACTTTTAGAGAGCGTTAGCCAACATTCTAAAAACATTCTCTGTTAGCTGGAAATTTACATTAGCCCAATTACACAGAAAACAATCCAATTTGGTGTTGTGTCCTACGATAAAGAGATCGTAAAGGAAGTGATTTAGACTGTGTGCTGTGGTACGGTTCTGTTTAACAGCCAGAGCCACGCGTAGATTTAACAGAGGGACTGACGAGACACCCTCTTTCAGTCTTTTTCTCGCTCAGCCTGAAGTGAATACAACCTTTACATAATAGGCTCACAAAGAAGCTTTGGTTTGATGCGGGCAGAACTGAACAATGCTGATGACCTGTCAAAATCAGCAAGAAACGCCTACAAGTACAAGGCCGGCACGCCAAATTGTTCAGCTGAACAATTAAGGGTTCATTAAATTTACAGCAATACAGCGCTTTCGACAAAAGTCAACAAGGGTGGAGAGAACAATCGCTCTCGGTTTTGGTAACAGAAAGGAGGTCTGATTAAAATTGCATTGAACAATTATGCCAGTCTTTTCAGAGAATAAATCCAAAGGGCAAAACGTAACACTGAGCAAAGGGCTGTCAAAATAAACTTCTGCGTTCGAACGTCAACTCATCTGCGTCTTTCCCTTGGATCCAGAGCTGATCTGTGAATTAGCAACATCAAGCGTCATTCAGTCTGGGGCACTGTGTCATTTTACAGCCTCTTTTCACTGACTTGTGATGATCTGATATCATCCAGACACTGTCCCACTGAATTTAGGCCAGCTTGTGGGAAAACAAAGCATATCCCACTATGGAGTGCGGCTCCAGAGCCCCAATTCAACCAGAAATCTACTTGGGCTCTGTTGGACTGGTGAATAGGTAATTTCCAAATGCCCCATATGAGACTGCAGGAGAGTCATTGAGAATCCATGCTGAAGGGCCCATCTGTTCTGTGCATGTTCAGTCACCACCAGCCCGAGTGTGCCGGGTGGCAATTATTATCAAGGAGGTGAAAGTGTGTGTGAAGTGTCCAATTTGGCTATGTATTTTGAAGGATAGTTGTCGATGGCAGAGGCATCACTGGAAGTTTAGCAGGAAGTACTAAAATGGGTTGCCAACACACTTTACCATCCCATCGATAGCCAGAGTGGTTTAACTGCCCAAACATATTAGGCCCATCTTAGAAAATACACGCACAAATACACTTACACGTCGCTGTTAACAGGCTTCCAGACCCTGAAATCCAAAAATAATACGCCATTTTTGTAAACAGGCTAAACAGACGCTACTTTCCGGTCTTAAAGTCTCTTAAAAGTGAGATCTAATCCAGATGGCACAAATGATGCGCTTGCGTGCAGCAAATGCACTTCAGATAGATAACGCTGATTCCCGGCACCATGTCCAAAAGAGCCCCACTTATCTATCAGACCATCCATTTTCCTGATCCGTCAGCGTGTGTCCCACAACGCAGACGCATACACACGCACAGACAGCCCATCCGGCATTCATCTCTGTAACTTACCCGCGGGGGGTTACGTCAGAGCTAACCCCGCTCATTACTTTGGAACAAGAGTCGTTAACGAAAGCGTGCTAGCATGCATTCATCAGAGAGCCTCACCTCAGCTTGTTAAGCATATTAAATGTCCAACAGCAAGAGCTCAATTAGTCCTCTCAGGGGTAAATCGCCAATCAGAAAGATTCTTCCATAACCCCGCACTTGTGCTTCAGCGTACACAGATCTATGACCGCTTAAGCAGGCCGGACGCGGGGCGGGTGAAAGCGATGGACTGCAGGGGTCAGTGACGGGAAGTTCTCGGAACGGCGGTCCTTTATGTTGATGGGCTGCCCTGCAGAAAGCACATCTGTCTCTTCAGCAGTAATGCACTGACTCTGGGCCAAAGAGGAAAGCGACATAATCCTTCTGTCCAGCCAAGGAGCTCATTTACCACAGCTTCACTCCATCACAGGTCCACTCAGCCCTGCCTGCAACAGAACTGGGGTCTTCAAACACATCTTTAATGCCAAGGAATCGCAAAATATTATCTGCATGCAAACCCCACCACCTTTTAAATACATGGGAGGATGTACTGTGCTCCAATAAGACATCTCATTTCTCAGAATCACTGTGACCCAGTTTGAAAACGCCTGGGGTACAACACCTCAGCTAACAAGGAACGTTAACTAACGTTTTCTCAAAGTTATCAAAAAAACATTGTTGCAGTAAAGTTAGTAGAATATTTTTCAAGTCATATCAAAAACATTAACTTTAGGTTGTTAGTGGAACGTTTTAAAAAAATTACAGAATTATAAGAACGTTATTCAAACGTTTTTCAACCAAGCAAAAATATGAATACAACATCTAAAAACTGGACACTTTGAATGTCTCTAGAACATTTAAAATGACATTTGAGTTTCTGTTACTGAAATGTTGAGGAAACATTTGTACAACCTAAAACTGTTACCTGGGACATTGGATAAAGACCCCAGACCTCTGGACTTATACAGCAAATACTGGCACCTCAAAAGTTGGCACTTAAAACAATGAAAAATGAAGATCATCCCACACTTTCAGATGTTTCCATCATTAAAAGATGCAACCCGTCCACAAGGATTCAAGAAAAAGCCCTACCCACTGAGGTGGAAGGTTAATTCAATTATATTTTCTTATGCAGTATTTTCCAGGGCCTGGGGTCTAACGGTGGTCTTGCCAAGCACACGCTGGCCAGAGGGAACAGTCTGAGCTGAAATAAACTCTCGGCGATGAGACGGACATCCACGCAGTCGCTGATTACTGAGCATGGAAATCTGGCAAAGGTAAGCACACCCCAGGCACTGTCTGATGTAAATCCAAGCACATGGACCCACAATCCAATTATTTAAGTGACAGTTCTCTGAAGGATGAATAATTTTGTTTTAAAAAGAGAAACACATTTTTAGGCCTAGCTGCAATGTTTTTTTTTTGGGTGGGGGTTGAAAAAGCAACAAAACTATTTATCTACAGCAGCAAAGCGATTCAAATTGTAAGGCTTCTATGTCCCACTTCTGTCAGAGGACCATGTGATGAACTAATTTGGGAACAGCATGGGCTCCCTGACAGACAGAACTTCCACAAATGAAAGCTAATCAGACTGATGTTTAACCAGAAATGAGCAGAAGAACTTGAGAAGCACAAAATGAGGAGATCAAAGGACTCAGATAAGCAATAATGATTGGATGATTATTCCACTGCGAGATGGCCATTGCTGATACAGAATCCAGCTCATTTGGTACATTAGGAAAGAGATCATAAATCACTTTCCCTTCTAAACTAATTGAGCTACATTTTACATCCAGTTGCAAAAAGACCCAAAAGCTTTTGTTGCATTATTTAAAGGAACACTGAAAAATGAAAGTTCTGTCATTATTTACTCACTCTCAAATCATTCTAAAGTCGCATGTTGTCATTTTACTACCTTAGAATTATACGGTTCTATCTGCGTTTTGACCAGTTTTGAGATATTGACGTTTAAAGATTTTGCATTGCATTGTAAATACCAAAACTGAACTTTTTTGTTTTTTAAATTAAAACACCCAAAATGGGTTTTTTTTTTAAAAATAAAACACCTTTAATAGTGTCAATAAGTTATATTAGAGTATGAATATGTCTATAATTCAATTTTGACCAAAATGACAGATAGAACCTTATAATTCTAAGGCAGCGATTTGTGTGGCTTACACAAGTAGGAAACTTCATATAAATCTTTTACATACCATGACAGTGGACTACATAGTGACCACAGACTATAAAAGCATCAACATCAGTGGTCCATACAACTTGTGCACTAAGTTCTAACTTTTCTGAAGCTATTCAATAACATTAAGCAAATAGAAACTGTAATTATTCACTGAAAACGTTCCCAATTTGACCCAGCTCTCAAATCAAATACAGTACAGAGTTGATGTTTGGTTACGAGACAAGAACCAACAGTTTGGCATCTATGCTGAATTAATGTTATTGACATCCAACCTGCAACACAGAGGCCATGTTTGGTTTGAGAGCTGTACAGGGAAGATTATTAATGAATTAAGCAAGGTTGAATTCCATCCGTATAACACACAAAGCTATCAAATGTGTTCAGAACATTTGCAATACAGCACATGGGTCATATGGACTAATGCTATTACGCATGTGAAAGAATATAAAGATTCTTTAAAATAATCCTAAAAAACTAAATAATTAAAAGGCAACATACAGGTTTGAGATGACACCCAGTTCATCATTTTAGGTTGTAAAAACGTTTCCCTAATTTTCCCATTAAGTAACAAAGGCATTACAAATGTTACTTTGAAAGTCCCAAGATGTTGTATTAACATTATTGCTTGGATATATGAACATTATTCAAACTTAATTCTGTAACATTTTTAAAATGTTCTGCTAACTACCCAAAACGTTTTTGAAACATTTGATATGTAACATTACAAAACTTTTCTGATAACATGGAGAGAACTTCTATAGAACATCAGCCAACGTTCTAAGAATGTTCCTTGTTAGCTGAAATGAGGGTGAGTACTTTTTCTTTCATTGCAGTGTGCAGGAAGTTCATACGACACTTAAAGTGCAGTGATATAAAGTCTATATATACATCTATAGAACGAAGTGAGATCGTCAGCATCGCCCTAAAGTCCACCCTGATCATAACAGATGGGTAGATCTGCTGTGTTCATATCCAATGCTGTAAAACAGAACAGAGAGCGTTTCACCGTGAGATTAAACTGAAGCAGCTCTCTCTCTTTCTCTCTCTCTCATCAGCAGGCTGTTATTTCAAAGACATGATCAATTGGACGGTCATATATGATTTAAGGCAGCAATCAGCTCAGTTTCTCTATTACCTGCTCTATTCTTGTTGTATTCCCAGTTCATTGAGATCAGATGAATGCCGTGCTTTATTTTTACACTCTGAAAATCACTCAGAGCCGCGGCCTAGTGGTTAGTGTACATGCTTCTCGCATGTCGAGCTGTGGTGCTGAAACGACCAAATTTGGCTTGTGTGACACAGTGATTCAAAACTCCTCCAATGGGTTTTGTCTATGTGTGTGTAACACTGTGCTCTGCCTGTAGTGTTCCTGTAGTTTAAATGGTATATCGTTGTGTTAGCAGCACAGACGCTGTGGGTTTGATTTCCAGGGAACACACATAATGTATAACTTGAATGCACTGTAGGTCCGCCAAGTGCATAAATTAACATTTACATTTATTCATTTGGCAGACGGTTTTATCCAAAGCAACTTACAGTATATTTAAGGTACACATACCTTTCAGTACTTGTGTTCCCAATGATTCGAACCCACAACCTTTGCGTTGCTAACGCAATGCTCTACCACTTGAGCTACAGGAACACAATGTAACGTACGTCACTGTGTTGTATGTAAAAGTAAATTTATACGCTGTGATTTTTTCCTTGTATTTATAGCAGCCACATGATGACATATATGATATAAGAGAGTCACTCGTTCTGTCATTTATGACTATCAGTTTCATAAAGGACACAACCCCATAACAGTGCATCAGAGACTAAAAGCCCATTGCAACAGCGACCATGCCCCCACGTCACACGCCAGCTCCATCAAAACAGGTCAAGGGGGCAAGTTGTGTACATCGGGTTGGATGGTCGTCTACAGATTTCTGCTACACAGTAATGACCCAACAGCGGCCCTCCACTTCTCCATATCCGGGGTAATTGCGACGAATGCCCCACACAGCCCCGTCATTACCCGACAGACGGCTCATAATTTACAGCCCATTTAGCTTCACGCTATCCGGCGCTGCGTTCGCCGCAGAGGCTGCGAATCAGGGCTGCATGAGGATGTCGACGCAAGAGGCTGAGTTTACAGATGTCATTAACACAAACAACCCCGCATGGTGGGAATGCCTGATTTCTGATTAGCCAGCTTTGCTCCATCCTGTAGACGCATTAGCAAACCCAACACGACATGCGGCGTGGAATACCAACAGCTCCGCTCGCTGTTTGCTGGACCGATCTGTATCAATAAAACACATATTTGCTCATCAATATTAGAGGGAGAATCTTGTTTGAGTCAGTGCACACGAGGACTGGAGATCTGAGGGCTGCAGTTTAAGTGAGTTTGCGGGAAGGTCACGAAGTCAAATATTACTTTTTGTTT
The DNA here is from genome assembly GCA_036877625.1 of Ambastaia sidthimunki. NCBI lineage: Eukaryota > Metazoa > Chordata > Actinopteri > Cypriniformes > Botiidae > Ambastaia > Ambastaia sidthimunki. The sequence goes on along the minus strand of JAZGTK010006663.1, from coordinate 10,171 downwards.
AAGATGCGTCTGGAGAAATGAATCTAAGCATTTGAAATCATCGCATTTTGATATTCATGCGCATTATTAAGAGAAATTAAAAAAACTTTCATTTAAAAACACAAACACACAGTCCCTCTTAAGGTAACTCCCTAACAAACTTTGCATAACTTTTTGCAAATTATGATTTTGTACCTGACTTGGCAACAGTTCCAAAGGAAAAGTAATTGCACTCTTTATATGGCAGAATTGAATCAAAAATTTGCTTTATTTACTACAGATTTGTTCCTAAATTTAAGTTCAGTATATGCACTTCCTTTACATTAATCCACCTTATAAAAACTGACAAACTGTGAGAAATCTACCTGTCCATTGTTTATAAATATGCACATTTATCTCATTACAAGTGTCATCCACTTAAATTGCCAAACCCAACACTTACATATCATGTTGTCTTTCCATCCTAAAGGAATTGAATGCATTAATTTGTCAGCTACACAAATAATAAATTCATTGTGAATTACAGACACTGAATTATTGAGTTTAATGACAGCCCTGGTTTTATTTTACCAGTCACAGTTTAGCGTCAACGCTGAGTTATCCGAGACTGGTGTGGTACCAAAGGCAACATTTTGGTATCGATCCAGCCTCACTATGGAGTCATCTAAACGACGGATTGAAAACACAACATTTGCTTCACGTTCAAACTCAATCACTCGCGTCCCGGACTCGCTCATTTGTCTCATCTTGAGAAAGTTATTGCAAAACAAATCCTTTGTAATGGTTGGAGTTTGTTCAATAAAGCTGATTTACGCCCAGCCTGTTAATTTATCTCTTCTCATTAACTCGGGCTGCTGCTGGCCGCATTTCCTGCACAAATCAGCTGTCGTTCCCACAGGCTATGTTCGCACAAACCCCAACATCCAGCACTGCAGAGCCAGACTCAGTCGTGCCCTTACAATGTGCCGTTCCACACGCTGCTTGTGTTTCTCTAATAAACCAGATGAGAAAATCTGCAGCTAAGCTCACAAAACAATGAAGATTATATCAAACCCTCAACAAAACTGACGGATTGTTCCATTGTGCATTCACACAGAACAGCAGAAGTCTATATTTTTGTGATATTTAAAACATTGTCTTATGTAAACATAATTATGAACGTCCACAAGCACCCATATGCATGTTTGCCAGCTGGTATATGGTGTGTGAAGGTCAGCATTTCTCCGGTCTCTTCTCTTGGGAAGATCTCTTCCAGCTCGCAGACTCTGAGGTTAATTAGGCAGGTAATGCACTTTGATTACAGATGCGTTTCGGTGCAATTTCTCTCTCCTGATCCATCTACTTTACCCAAACAGATTTTAATAACTCCAGTGCTGCATCTTGTGCACGGTACACGCTTTTTCAGAGCTATACGTTGTGACCACAGAACAAAAATTGTCTAATTCCCCAATAAAATAATTGCATGTTTGTTTTGTGTGAGAACTCTGCACACGTTAGAACATTACTGTTGTTTGTATAAATATTACTATTGTTTGTTTAAACTTGAAAGCATCAGATTCTGCCTACCTTTTCGAGCGATCTCTAAAACCACGCCTCCTCCAATAGTACACAGAGGTATGCAAATACATAGTTTAACAGGCAAGCAGAGTGTCCTATCATTGTATTCAGACCGACTGCAATGATTGGACGAACATTTTATGGTCCTGCATCTTGCACAGAAGATATAAATATACTTAGACCACTTCACTTTGTGATTGATTTCAGGATGTGAAGGGACTTTTCAACCAACACAAAAAATAAGATGGTCTACTCTGCCTTTGACACATTCCACAATTCCAAGGTCGTCAAGATCCTGTGATTCCTTCAGATGTGATTTAGATGCAATTGCAAACTTAGAAGAATCAAAAATTCTGCCCGTAAAAGCCACACATGTATTTATGGCCAGTAAAAGAGACCAAATATCTCTGGGGATTATAACAAAAAAAAAATAGTCACACATAAGATTAAATGCAGCCGTTGAATGTGTGAAAGTCTGTCTGATAAAGCGTGTGAGAAACAAACGCTGAAAGTGAAGAATGAAAGTTGTGAAGAGGACAGTCACGTCTCGACTGAGCTCAGAGTTAAGGGCAAGTCCCTGGTGCCACAGAGCCACGTCATGAAGGATTACTTCTGCTGCTGAGCCATAGAAATGAGTCTTTTGATCTCACTTTTTAAATTAAAATTCTAATTTGGACAATAAAAATTTAATCACCATTTTCAGACTCTCAAAGAGAATGGCAATAAGCATTTCCATGCAGGAAGCGCATTAATGTTAAGCGGATATAGCTGGTCTTCCATGACACCCATTTTTCTGCTGCTTGAGCGAGTGGCTGTCTTTGATTCAGCTCTGACCTTCTCCTCGTCAAAGTCAAATGCTTTTGTGCCACATGCACACTTGTGGTCTGCCTGTGCGATTCTGCAAACAAGCTCTGCTTTACCATGACTCTGAGGACGTAACATTTACCGCTACAACATAATGATACAACAATGCAGCAGCCTTTGGTGTCCATCAAACTTTCCAATTTGTAGCACTGGATCCATGAGCCTCACAGGAATCCACTGGTTTCTTTTTATGATAAGTTTATGATAAGATCTACTTTTTTTCCTGAGAAAATTGCATTACATGTTTTATAATAACCCTTTATTTTTAATAATATAATTTCAAAAACTTTAAAAGGTAGGATTTTCAAAGAGGCTAACAATAGCAAGCTAGCTTTAGAGATATAAGATCCCGCCCTCCCTTCAGAACAATCTCCAAAGCCACGCCTCCTTCAAAACGCATGAATGCGGTGCAAATACATAGTCTCACAGGACATCCTATCATTGAATTTGGACCGAATGCAATGATTGGATAAACATTCTATGGTCCTGCGCCTTCCACAGAAAATATACATGTATATAAATATTTATAATCACTTTACCTACCCTACAGTACATTTAATAGACATAATAAACATTCAATTTATAACTGAACTGCTGATCCACATTTTATAATGCTGTATAATATTGATTTATTAATATTGATTTATATAAATTACCACTGAAACAAACAAAAAATGAGTAGGTATAATTAGCAAACTTCCCCTCGTTCATCTTTTGGGGGATGTTTCAGTGAAGTGAACACACTCAGAGGTTTCTCTTCCTCTGAGACCCCCTGGATAAGTTGCGAGTTGACTAATGATTCGGAAAAATCTGAAATGACAAGCGTGGCGTAAACAGCTGGCAGGAGTTCTGGGGTGACGACACAGAGAAACACAGAGTGCCCTTGGACACCAAACACAGCTGTAAGTCACTTCATCCACCCTCCTGTTCTCTTTATCCACCCCAAAGTCCCTTTAAGGAACTCTCCTCACTCAGCGGCCATCTTTGTAACACTTCCAGGCAGATATGAGGAAAGGCTGATATCTCTAAACTCGCTGGCTAAGGTCACGGTAAAATAATATATTTCTGACCAACTATTAAACCTGACATCAACCGTGTCATTATTTCTTTTTCTTCAGCTCAACTTGTGCTGTTAAAACAACTTTTTCAGATAACTTCAACTAATGCACATGCACAAAGGCTGATAAGTACCTCACAATACTCTGTACAAAGCTCCTCCCCTAGAGAATTGTTAGTGATTGGCGAGTGACAATTGGCTCCCTCTGCTAGTAGGCGGAGCTTCATTTGCTTGAGCAGACATACTGAACGTTGCACTTTCCCCCATTCACAGTAACACAACTGCTGCATCTCTATAATCTTTGTCCACAGCTGCTAAAAGATTTTTCCCTGTCTGGGCAGAAAAACAGCCAAGGGGGCGGAGCTTCTCTCCTGCTTTGTTTTTGGGGCATTGTGTGTCTATAATATAATCCTCTACAAGTCACACTCATGAGCCAATGAACCGGCTCCAGAGTCACGTCAGTCATTCATTAGCAGAGCTTCTGAGAATGCTTCTCCTCATTCTGGAGCTGAGACTGTCCTCTCCTCTCTGTAATGAGTTTGGTCCCGTTCCAGGGCCCAGCACGAGCTTTACTGTATAATGTGTCTTCAATGGTCCACTGGTGACAAGCTCACTAATTCACTCCACATGATTGCAGAACTATTCCCATTAAATGTTGGAGAAGAACTGCTGATGAGACAGTTAGACGGAATGTCAGATGAAAAACAGTGGAGATTCCCCCAGCGTCTGCTCCTCACAGCTCAGCAAGCCATTTCTCTTTTTAATTCATCCGCTTCCTATTTTTTCATGACTGCAATAATGAAATAATTGATTCCTTTCTTTGCAAATCCAGTTTAGTCTGATTATTCAATACAAGCTAAAATAATTGTAACGTGGTAGATGAACACGGCCTCACAAGGAAACATCACTCTACCAACATTTTAACCTTAAACATCAAAATGTTGCTCTGGTAACATTTCTACCTCATTTCTACCTCGTTTCTACCATCTACGATCTACCATACATATTCACAATATGTCCCGACCTCAAGTGTCTTACTGCTTTTATAAAATGCAACATAATTGTATTAGTTGTATTTAAATGGTATTTTATTATAAAAAAAGACATGTTATTAATTTATGCTCAGTTTCTTTTCACTAGAATAGATGGATATAGACCCTGGCATGTAAACTATAACAGAACTTTGAAATACAACAAAAAGAAATTCATGAAAAGCATGAAATCAAAAAATGCAAAATTCTATGAAAATATAAATAGTATAGTTTATTTAAATGATTTATCCATGCACACAGCCAGAGCCATCAACCACTCCCCTTCACAGAAACGCCTACTTTTCTATATCCAATCAACAACCAGTGTACAAAACAAACCACGCCCACCATTGTCAGAACACTCAAGTCGGTTGCAACCAACTTAAAGCTAAACATTTCTCATTGCTCTGCACAGCTAGTTCCGGTCCTCAAATCTGATTGGACAAAAAGCATTGCAGGCATGCTGACAGAACCACACTGAGACGCTTCACTTTGCCACGGTAACCACTGAAATGATGCAACAAAGTTATTGATTTCCTCAGTGGACATGTCACAGCAGACTGAGGTAATCACAGACGCTCAGTCGCACGCTGTCTCTCTCTGTCATTCTCTCTCACAGACATCCTCCTTGTTACCCCAGTAGCTTCTCAGAAACAGCCCAAGCCATCATTCATTGCTTGTTCAAAAGATGCATTAAAGTCTCTGTTACCAGTTTGAAAGCATCAAGCTGGAACTGCCGAGTGTAAATCCGAATATGTGGCATAAAGTCATTATCACAGTTTTTCTCCACGATTACCTGCATGTTGATTTATGATTATCGCACATTCTAGCTTGTGATGTTGCTTTTATTACACTTTCACTTCTAGTTCAAATGTAGCTAATTAACTTCAAATGACTATTACGTAACGTCGCTTGATTAATTCAATGTTCCATTGAAATTGTAAAAATGACAACGTATCTCCACCTGACTGGGTCTTTTAATATTACTGCCAGCCGCAATATGCAATATTTAGGCACGTAATTAATTTCTTTTCTTTAACACAATTGGTTCATTAAAATGGGACACTGCGTCTTATCTGTCCCCCAAAGGTGTTCGATAATTCTATTTTTGGCCTACAAACATGGTCCTCTTGAAAGGGACAATCAAAAGCTATTGAATTATCAGACTGGACAGTTCACAAACCTCAAACCGAGCAAAGATTCAATTTTTTTTCAAAGTCTTCACATCTAGTCTATTTAACGTCCATTATCGTCACAGTCTACGAACACAACCAGCAGAGAAAAATTCTATCAGCCTTTTTGAAGGTTTTCTCCAAACAGTAGGTCCCTTAGAGCTGCTCAATGGGGCTCTAAAGCCGTCCTACACAGAGGCTGTTTCGCATTTGAAAGAGAAATCTCTCTCTCAATTCAGAGACCATTGCAGCACTATAAATATTGATCTACTCACCATCTCTCATTGGAATACTCGTCACAGGTCCATATATCTATTTGTATGGGACTGTTTGCAAGCTTGGGCAGGCTACAGCCAATATACTAAAGTCCATTCAACATTCTATAAACAAATATATCAGGACACTTTGTTTAAGCAAGCAGATGGGCATCAAGACACTGTAGCTGTGGTGTCATAGTGCCACCTACTGCTGAAAAGACTGACTCTGTGTCAGGACCAATCCAGATCAAAACTGGGTGCAGTGTTGCTTTACTTCCAAAATGATGATACAGTATTTAGATACGATGAGGTTACGTTATTCAATTAGCCATAACGGTCTAATGATACGCTGGGGGTTGTTTTTTGGCATCATTCAACAGGATTTCAGAAGTCATTACACATTATCTTTAAATTCTTTATCACAAATCAACAGATTACAGTTTAATGTATTTTATATTTTATAGATGTTAACGTCACTCTTAAAACTTTTAATAAGGCCCAAAGCCAGAACATAAAACAGACGTGTTAACTTTTAACACACTTTCCCAGTTTAATATGCAAAAACAAGCCATGTGTACAGTAGGTTGATTTTTCCAAAAAAGTGTAAACACTGTGGCACTATTTAAACATTGCTCTGTGAGCATACAGACCTGTCCAGAACAGCCAAATTTGCTCAACCAATAGCGTGAGTTTGGGGCGGGACTAATTAGTTTCTCAACCCAATGGAGTGTTCAAGAAACCTTTTGAGAACAGCCACTATTTTTGCAATTCCATTTGGCGATGCTAGTGGCCCAAAAATTACACACTTCAGCTTTAAATAATGAGAAATTTCAATCATTGGAATCATTACCAGAGCAATACCAGAATCCCATCCTATCTGCCATTCCATGTTTTGCGTTTGATCATTTCCCTACATATTCAGGTCATACTCGTGCCATCTAATATTATATTTCTGTCCCTTAGGAAATAATAGATAGGTGGACAATTACCAGTTTAAACGCTGTACATTTATACGCCTGTCCCTGTATGTCTCCTGCTGTGAAATTGTGTCTGTGTGTAAGCTGTGATTGGGCTTTTCCCATTGGGTTACGAGAAAACAGCGGTTTGTAGCCGAGACTCTGAATGGAGCGATATGGTGGCTCTACTTTCTCAGATAATGAATCAGACAGTGGGCTGCCAGACTGTGTTTATGGGAATTTGGAGACGCAAAGCGGGACACGGGGAATTCAAGCTCGCATTTAACATCCTGCGACATGGGCAGAAATGACAGGGTGCAGCCCAAAAGCAGTCGCCTTGGTGACACGCACCTAAACTCAGGTGCGAGGATGGATCAGGGATAGCAAATCGATTGGACGCTCACCATCCCCCTTCCGCCACCAAAGTCATTTTGGCTGCTGTAAAGTGAAATTCTATTACTAGTGACAAGTTTGTTTCATTTGCGCTATTGTTTTCATCGCAGTGCCGTTGACAATGTTGATGGTTTTTCAAATAAAATCATTTTATGTCATGGCACTAGCGGTATATTATCTCCAGACCAATCTAAATGGCTGTCTTCTTCCTATAGATGTTTTGACAATAAAAATGCCATTGTCAGATTGATATTTCTCCGGATCTCCCCGGTGGAGTTGTAACCCACGGACTAATAAATATCTGACCCCTATAGGACAGAATAAACGGAGTTCGATGTATGATGAAAGAGGTAAAACACTGGATCCTAAATGATCAGTCCAGTTGTGTGCTAACTCACACAAGTTCTACAGTGTATCAGCACATGTGTTTCCTGTATGTCAACCCACAACAAACACAGTGCGGTTCTGCTCTACCACTTAAGCTACAGGAACACAGAAAGCAACAGTACATTCAAGCTTCATGTTTATACATTCAATTAGTGGAAATCGAACCCATGACCCTAGTGTTGCTAGCATTATGCTTTACCAGCTGAGCTACAGAAACACTGGAATCCATCCATCCATCCATGACATTCACAACTGCGAATGTCAAATACAGAAGTACAAACCGACTCTGATGCCAATATGACATGCAGTAATAATTTTTTCCTGGAAAGGAAAAAATACCTCAAATAAAATCACACCACAGGCGGCTTGGACAGAAGACCACACAGATAAACACCCGGCTTTGCAGGCAAGTTAAAAGCAAATCTTGCAAAGACTTCCTACACCTGACTGTGCAACGTAGCATATTATTGCCTTGGGAGAGCGGTAGGGTAATAATAGTTGGTAATAATATCGCTACAGATCTTTATGTCTGATGTTTAGTGTTTTCATATTGAAGCTATAATCTGTCACTGTAGCAGTGTTTTAAAACAAAATACATTTAAGAACTGTTATCAAATAGCCTAACTGCAGGGCTATTCACAGCACTGGTGATTAAACACTATATATAGGAAGGTAATTCTAACCATTTGCATGGACCAGGCATTATCATTAAAAGAAATACCATTGTAACAGGCTGCGTAGCTATTGAAAATAAGACCTTTCAACATGCCTCGCTCATTAACTGCGTGTAAAGTACTTTTCAGTCTCTTATACAGAGCAATAAAAAGGCTTTTTCCTGCCGGCAGCAACAGTTTCCTCAAATGCACACATTGGCGAAGTTTTTGAACCACATTACGCTTTGGGGTAAAAGGAAACTCCCGGGCCAAGACAATTTGGTGGGACGCATTAATTGCACCAATAATTATGAGGCAAGATCTACTTCTGCTTTATATTTATAGTTGTGTCCACTTTTCATTATGCTATTCATTACCAGGTATAAATAATGTACATAAATGTGCCTGCACCATTCGACACACTCCATAATATTGCCAACCAATATCCATCTTGTCCATTGGTTATCAGACATTACCTTACTGAATTATGTCTATTAGTTGCTTCCTGGCTTGCCTTGCCATCAGCCTCTTTCTGTGGCTATGACAGCATTAACTTTTAGTTTTATTGCATCTTCTTTACCCAACACACACCATTAATCTGTTTAATGACGACCACGACCCCTTTCATCCAATTTCATAAAATAAAACATATTCATAAAACGCATTAAAGCTCCTATTGTACAGATTATTTTAATAAATCAAACAGCACTTTTAAAGGAAATAGCCACACGTAACCAGAGGGCTGCTGGTTACTTTGTTTATTTAATGTTAAGAGGATTTTTTCTGCATTTGCACACAATGATCAAATGATTAAATCAGAGGATGGCAGATGTTTTAAAAATGAAATGAACTGCCAAGTTCGAGGTAAAAAAAAAAAAAACATTAAACAAAAAAGAATATTTTGGTCTTTACATGACTCTCTCATGCTTCCCTGAGTGCATTTTACAGTTTTGATGTCTTATTTTGTTTTATTATTACTACATTTCAGAATCCAAGTAAATATCCTTAGGCATAACCTACCCTGGTGACTCAGGTCGATAGAATATCTTAATCTCTATTCCAAACTCTGTAGTTCCTTGTGGCCTTGCTGTGTGTGTCATTATGTGATAGTATTACTAAGAACATAAGAGTACTGAAAGCCGCCATATGCAAGCTCTAAAATATACTTTATGATCTGCAGAGCTGGCAAGAGCTGAGATGTGGAGTTATGGTGCTCACTGCCCTGGGTCTAAGGCCTCAGAAATCAGCTACAGAGCGAGAAGACTAATCCCTTTCATCAGGGCCTGCCTGACACACTGTCATAATTCGTCCTGAGGTTTAAATCACTGGGCAACGGCATAATCGGACTAACATCACACAGCATGCATTCATAACCTCATCATTTCAAGTAATTCATCTAAAACATTGCATGAAAACCTGTTCACTTATAAAGCACTATAAAAAAATCTACAAGATATTGACAGAAACTAGTCATTTTGATATGATTTTATAGCTACGACCTTGTGAAATATTACATGGAAGTTCATTTTTAACTTTATGCCACTAAATCTTCAAACTGTGTTCAAAATACTTCTAATAATTAAGACACTTAGCAGCAAAGGTAGAGAATTTTAGCAGGGGTCAAAACAAGGGTGTTCAGCTGTGGCACTTGTCCAAAAGTGTCAGCGATATCTCTCACACAGGCAATAAATCACAGCCCTTAACCAGGCATTATAAAAACCTGTAGACACTTCTAGCCCAAAACACCAGGGCCCTCCCACAAAACACTAATTAATCAAATGAGAAGACATATTGACATGACAGCCTCCAAAGTTGTGTTGAAGGCAAACACAAGTAACTCTACAGTGAAGATCACTTCAGAAACT